>MU769752.1:4526-24095 GCA_026770625.1 Nicotiana glauca
AACGACATAACTTTACGCTCATTTATCCGTTTTACATGATTCCTCTTTTGATTTTACGTATTTTTGGCAGGCAAAGCCATTGACCAATAAAAACCAGCCGCGCTCGACGATAATATCACAATCAAAGGGCCTGACGTGCCTATCGTACTAGACCGCATGGAACAGCGACATAGCAACTCGACGTTTTACGGTTGCTGCCTTCTAGGCCAAGGCATAGTGACATGTCGAGCGCGACGGTGTTAAGCCCGTGAGGTTGTAGTTGGTAATCGTAAATAACGATTTCAATGTTTTCGAATTTTTTGTATACTGCCTTTTTGATCTTTTCTATAATTATCCTCTTTAAAAAGAAATTATTGTCTCGCGTAAAAAAAACATCGTTTACAACCCTTAAAACTCATTTGAGAATTTATTTGATCTACCGTCGATATATTAAAAGAAGTAGGATACAAATTTTGCCTAAAAGAGTGATGCAACACCAGTACTTCCCAGGGGGTCACCCATCCCAGTACTACTCTCACCCAAGCACGCTTAGCTTCGGAGTTCTGATGGGATCCGGTGCGTTAGTGCTAGTATGATCACATCCTACATTCCTTGCACCCTAAATTCTCTTAATACCTTTCCTCCTTCTGCTTTAGGTGCCAAAGTGTAAAGCCTTAAAACGACATAACTTTTCGCTCATTTATTCGTTTTACGCGATTCCTCTTTTGATTTTACGTATTTTTTGAAGGCAAATCCATTGACCAATAAAAACCAGTCGCGCTCGATGATAATATCAAAATCACAGGGCCCGACATGCCTATCGTACTAGACCGCATGGAACGGCGACATCGCAACCCGACGTTTTACGGTTGCCGCCTTCTAGGCCCAGGCATAGTGACATGTCGAGCGCGACATTGTTAATCCCATAAGGTCGTAGTTGGTAATCATAATTAACAATTTAAATATTTTTTAAATGTTTTCCTGTTTTTGGTATATTCCCTTTTTGATCTTTTCCGCAATTATCCTCTTTAAAAAAATATTATTGTCTCTCGTATAAAAAATATCGTTTACAACCCGTAAAACTCATTTTTGAATTTGTTTGATCTACCGTTGATATATTAAAAGAATTAGGATACAAATTTTGCCAAAAAGAGGGATGCAACACGAGTACTTCCCTGGGGGTCACCCATCCTAGTACTACTCTCGCCCAAGCACGCTTAGCTTCGGAGTTCTGATGGAATCCGGGGCGTTAGTGCTGGTATGATCGCATCCAATATTCCTTGCACTCTAAATTCTCTTAATACCTTTCCTCCTTCCACTTTAGGTGCCAAAGTGTAAAGACTTAATACGATAAAACATTATGCTCATTTATTCATTTTACATGATTCCTCTTTTGAATTTACGTATTTTTCGCAGGCAAAGTCATTGACCAATAAAAACCAGCCGCGCTCGACGATAATATCACAATCAGAGGGCCCGACATGCCTATTGTACTAGGCCGCATTGAACGGCGACATTGCAACTCAACGTTTTACGGTTGCCGCCTTCCAGACCAAGGCGTAGTGACATGTCGAGCGCGACATTGTTAAGCCCATAAGGTCGTAGTTGGTAATCGTAATTAATAATTTAAATATTTTTTTAAATGTTTTCCTATTTTTTGTATATTGCCTTTTTAATCTTTTCCGCAATTAACCTCTTTAAAAAAAATTATTGTCTCGCGTATAAAAAACATCGTTTACAACCCGTAAAACTCATTTGCGAATTTGTTTGATCTACCTCCGATATATTAAAAGAATTAGGATACAAATTTTGCCAAAAAAAGGAATGCAACACGAGTACTTACCAAGGGGTCACCCATCCTAGTACTACTCTCGCCCAAGCACGCTTAGCTTCAGAGTTCTGATGGGATCCGAGGCGTTATTGCTGGTATGATCACATCTAACATTCCTTGCACTCTCTTAATACCTTTCCTCCTTCCACTTTAGGTGCCAAAGTGTAAGGACTTATTTTTCGTATCCGAGGCGTTATTGCTGGTATGATTTTACGTATTTTTCGCAGGCAAAGCCATTGACCAATAAAAAATAGCCGCGCTTGACGATAATATCAGAATCAGAGGGCCCGACGTGCCTATCGTACTAGGCCGCATGGAACGACGACATCGCAACTCGACGTTTTACGGTTGCCACCTTCCAGGCCAAGCCATCGTGACATGTCGAGCGCGACATTGTTAGGCCCATAAGGTCATAGTTGGTAATCGTAATTAACAATTTAAATATTTTTTTAAATGTTTTCCTATTTTTTGTATATTGCCTTTTTGATCTTTTCCACAATTAACCTCGTTAAAAAAAATTATAATTTCGCGTATAAAAAACATCGTTTACAAACCGTAAAATTCATTTGCGAATTTGTTTGATCTACCTCCAATATAATAAAAGAATTAGGATACAATTTTGCCAAAAAGAGGGATGCAACACGAGTACTTCCGAGGGGATCACCCATCCTAGAACTACTCTTGCCAAGCACGCTTAGCTTCGGCGTTCAGATGGGATCCGATGCGTTAGTGCTGGTATGATCGCATCCGACATTCCTTGCACTCTAAATTCTCTTAATACCTTTCCTCCTTCCACTTTAGGTGCCAAAGTGTAAAGCCTCAAAACGACATAACTTTATGCTCATTTATCCGTTTTACATGATTCCTCTTTTGATTTTACGTATTTTTCGCAGGCAAAGCCATTGACCAATAAAAACCAGCCACGCTCAACGATAATATCACAATCAGAGGACCCGACGTGCCTATCGTACTAGGCCGCATAGAACGGCGACATCGCAACTCGACATTTTACGGTTGCCGCCTTTCAGGCCAAGGCGTTGTGAGATGTTGAGCGCGACGGTTTTAAGCCCGCAAGGTCGTAGTTGGTAATCGTAATTAACAATTTTAATGTTTTCCTATTTTCTATATATTGCCTTTTTTATATTTTCCGCAATTATCCTCTTTAAAATTTTTTTATTGTCTTGCGTAAAAAAAAACATCGTTTACAACCCGTAAAACTCATTTGCGAATTTATTTGATCTACCGTCGATATATTAAAAGAAGTAGGATACAAATTTTTCCAATAAGAGGGATGCAACACGAGTACTTCCTAGGGGGTCACCCATCCTAGTTCTACTCTTGCCCAAGCATGCTTAGCTTCAGAGACTTGATGGGATCCGGTGCGTTAGTGCTGGTATGATCGCATCCGACATTCCTTGAACTCTACATTCTCTTAATACCTTTCCTCCTTCCACTTTAGGTGCCAAAGTGTAAAGCCTTAAAACGACATAACTTTACGCTCATTTATCCGTTTTACATGGTTCCTCTTTTGATTTTACGTATTTTTCACAGGAAAAGCCATTGACCAATAAAAACCAGCCGTGCTCAACGATAATATCACAATCAGAGGACCCGACGTGCCTATCGTACTAGGCCGCATAGAACGGCGACATCGCAACTCGACGTTTTAATGTTGCTGCCTTCCAGGCCAAGGCGTAGTGACATGTTGAGCGAGACGGTTTTAAGCTCGTAAGGTCATACTTGGTAATCGTAATTAACAATTTAAATGTTTTCCTATTTTCTATATATTGCCTTTTTTATATTTTCCGCAATTATCCTCTTTAAAATTTTTTTATTGTCTTGCGTAAAAAAAACATCGTTTACAACCCGTAAAACTCATTTGCGAATTTATTTGATCTACCGTCGATATATTAAAAGAAGTAGGATACAAATTTTGCCAATAAGAGGGATGCAACACGAGTACTTCTCAGGGGGTCACCCATCCTAGTTCTACTCTTGCCCAAGTATGCTTAGCTTCAGAGTTCTGATGGGATCCGGTGCGTTAGTGCTGGTATGATCGCATCCGATATTCCTTGCACTCTAAATTCTCTTAATACCTTTCCTCCTTCCACTTTAGGTGCCAAAGTGTAAAGCCTTAAAACGACATAACTTTACGCTCATTTATCCGTTTTACATGATTCCTCTTTTTATTTTACTAATTTTTTGCAGGAAAAGCCATTGACCAGTAAAAACCAGCCGCGCTAAATGATAATATCACAATCAGAGGACCCGACATGCCTATCGTACTAGGCCGCGTAGAACGGCGACATCGCAACTCGACGTTTAACGGTTGCTGCATTCCACGCCAAGGCGTAGTGACATGTTGAGAGAGATGGTTTTAAGCTCGTAAGGTCATAGTTGGTAATCGTAATTAAAATTTAAATGTTTTCCTATTTTCTATATATTGCCTTTTTTATATTTTCCGCAATTATCCTCTTTAAAATTTTTTTATTGTCTTGCGTAAAAAAAATATCGTTTACAACCCGTAAAACTCATTTGCGAATTTATTTGATCTACCGTCAATATATTAAAAGAAGTAGGATACAAATTTTGCCAATAAGAGGGATGCAACACGAGTACTTCCCAGGGGGTCACCCATCCTAGTTCTACTCTTGCCCAAGCATGCTTAGCTTCAGAGTTCTGATGGGATCCGGTGCGTTAGTGCTGGTATGATCGCATCCGACATTCCTTACACTCTAAATTCTCTTAATACCTTTCCTCCTTCCACTTTATGTGCCAAAGTGTAGAGCCTTAAAACGACATAACTTTACGCTCATTTATCCGTTTTACATGATTCCTCTTTTGATTTTACGTATTTTTCGCAGGAAAAGCCATTGACTAGTAAAAACCAGCCGCGCTCAACGATAATATCACAATCAGAGGACCCGACATGCCTATCGTACTAGGCCGCATAGAACGGCGACATCGCAACTTGACGTTTAACGGTTGCTGCATTCCACGCCAAGGCATAGTGACATGTTGAGCGAGATGGTTTTAAGCTCGTAAGGTCATAGTTGGTAATCGTAATTAACAATTTAAATGTTTTCCTATTTTCTATATATTGCCTTTTTTATATTTTCCGCAATTATCCTCTTTAAAAAAATTTTATTGTCTTGCGTAAAAAAAATATTATTTACAACCCGTAAAACTCATTTGCGAATTTATTGGATCTACCGTCGATATATTAAAAGAAGTAGGATACAAATTTTGCCAATAAGAGGGATGCAACACCAGTACTTCCCAAGGGGTCACCCATCCTAGTTCTACTCTTGCCCAAGCATGCTTAGCTTCAGAGTTCTGATGGGATCCGGTGCGTTAGTGCTGGTATGATCGCATCCGACATTCCTTGCACTCTAAATTCTCTTAATACCTTTCCTCCTTCCACTTTAGGTGCCAAAGTGTAAAGCCTTAAAACGACATAACTTTACACTCATTTATCCGTTTTACATGATTACTCTTTTGATTTTACGTATTTTTCGCAGGAAAAGCCATTGACCAATAAAAACCAGCCGCGCTCAACGATAATATCACAATCAGAGGACCCGACGTGCCTATCGTACTAGGCCGCATAGGATGGCAACATCGCAACTCGACGTTTTACGGTTGCTGCCTTCCACGCCAAGGCGTAGTGACATGTGGAGCGAGATGGTTTTAAGCTCGTAAGGTCATAGTTGGTAATCGTAATGAACAATTTAAATGTTTTCCTATTTTCTATATATTGCCTTTTTTATATTTTCCGCAATTATCCTCTTTAAAAAAATTTTATTGTCTTGCGTAAAAAAAACATCATTTACAACCCGTAAAACTCATTTGCGAATTTATTTGATCTACCGTCGATATATTAAAAGAAGTAGGATACAAATTTTGCCAATAAGAGGGATGCAACACGAGTACTTCCCAGGGGGTCACCCATCCTAGTTCTACTCTTGCCCAAGCATGCTTAGCTTCAGAGTTCTGATGGGATCCGGTGCGTTAGTGCTGGTATGATCGCATCCGACATTCCTTACACTCTAAATTCTCTTAATACCTTTCCTCCTTCCACTTTAGGTGCCAAAGTGTAAAGCCTTAAAACGACATAACTTTACGCTCATTTATCCGTTTTACATGATTCCTCTTTTGATTTTACGTATTTTTCGCAGGCAAAGCCATTGACCAATAAAAACAAGCCACGCTCAACGATAATATCACAATCAGAGGACCCGACGTGCCTATCGTACTAGGCCGCATAGAACGGCGACATCGCAACTCTACGTTTTACGGTTGCCGCCTTCCAGGCCAAGGCGTAGTGACATGTTGAGCGAGACGGTTTTAAGCCCGTAAGGTCGTAGTTGGTAATCATAATTAACAATTTAAATGTTTTCCTATTTTCTATATATTGCCTTTTTTATATTTTCCGCAATTATCCTCTTTAAAAAAAAATTATTGTCTTGCGTAAAAAAAACATCGTTTACAACCCTTAAAACTCATTTGAGAATTTATTTGATCTACCGTAGATATATTAAAAGAAGTAGGATACAAATTTTGCCAATAAGAGGGATGCAACACGAGTACTTCCCAGGGGGTCACCTATCCTCGTACTACTCTCGCCCAAGCACGCTTAGCTTCGGAGTTCTTATGGGATCCGGTGCGTTAGTGCTGGTATGATCACATCCGACATTCCTTGCACCCTAAATTCTCTTAATACCTTTCCTCCTTCCGCTTTAGGTGTGTCACGACCCCAAACCCGATCGTGAAGTTGCCCAACAGAATTGCTAGGCAAGCCCGACCAATTAACACTCACAACCCAATCCAAATCCCATTACCAGTTTATAGCACTTAATTTAATAGTTTAACAAGTCTATTAACCAAATAATCTAGATAGAAACAGTATGAACCACTGACATAACCAACATCTCCCAAAGACCTGGGGTCATGAGTCTAGAGCCTCTAAGATAACAAAAATAATACAACCTCAGTAATACTGATGTTCAAAAATGCGGAAATAATAAAGCGATAGGGGAGGAGTCGGGTCCTGCGAACGTCAGGCAGCTACCTCGACAACTCCTAAGAAGCTCTGAAGCAGCAAATAGCTCAACTATGCTCCCGGGACACCTGAATCTGCACACGTGGCGCAGGGAGTAAAGTGAGTACTTCCAACTCAGTGGTAATAAGAGTAAATAATAACTGAGCGGTAAGAAATCACGTAAGAACACTCCATCATGCTATATGGGTCAGTACAAACTTTTGAGATAAATAGTAAAAATCATGAAAATCCTTTAGAAACATCTAGCTCAATTTAAAATCTCTTTTGAAAATATTCTTTTTCCAACAGTAGGCATATGAATGCGATATCAGGTTGTGCAAGTCCGCACACAAGTTAGCCCCTCGGGCACAACACTCTATTTACAAATAACACCAGGGTATCTGGTACACTAAGCAAGAAATAGCATGTATGCCAATGATATGACAGTGCTGAATGTCATGCCACGTTGTACACAAAGGAATCAATGCGTGAATGCAATGCAATGCACATGACCGCTGCGGCGTACAGCCCGATCCATTTGGGTACGTGCGCTCACTGTGGGGGTTCAGACTACGGAGGGGTTCCTACAGCCCAAGCGCAATATCAATATCACACTGCTGCGGCGTCCAGCCCGATCCATCCTCAGTCCAGAAATGCACATGCAACACTGCTGCGATGCGCAGCCCGATCTATGCTCAGTCTAGAAATATGCATGTAAGCCACGCAGGCACAGTCAAGTTTAACATTTTCAGTTCCAATTATTAGGAATTATAGATTAAGTGTTTAAAACTTTAGAAATTTACTAATCATTTCGAGACACTGTTTAACTCAGGACTGATATCATGATAATATTCTAAGCATCATGTATACAGTGATAATAATCCCTAAGGGATCCAAACAATCGGCACGAACCCCAAAACATGACAATTAGCCCAAATCATCATAGCATCAAGTAGGTTTCAGTCAATCACGCAGTAAAATCAACAACCGGGACGAACCAAGTCACAATCCCCTACGGTGCTCTACCCCACGCTCATACCTGGCGTGCAAGTCACCACAATACAGCACTATGATGTGCAAATCCGGGGTTTCAAGCCGTTAGGATATCATTTACAAGTATTACTCACCTCGAACCGGTGAAATCTCAAGCTCGCTACGCCTTTGACCCTTAATTTGACTTCCACAAGCGTCTAATCTAACGAAAATAAGAGCGAATGCGTCACAATAGGTTAAGGGAACAATACCCAATCGAAAACAATCGTAAATTATCAGGAATCTCGAAACTAGCAAAACCCGAGCTCGGGGACCGCTTCTCAAAAAATTATAAAACTCACATTACCGGATTCCTTGTCTCACCACGAGTCCATACATACCAAGAAATCCCAAATCCGAGCTCAGATGACCTATCAAATCCCAATTTGAAATATTAAAATCTCAAGCCCTAACTTTACCCTTTTTAATGAATTTCAACCAATTTCCATGTTAATTCTGCCATAAACTTGAATAATTAGGCCATGGAAGTTACCTATAATCATTCTCCCTTGAATCCCTCTTCTGAATCACCTCAAGGCTCTCAAAATCGCTCCACAATGGAGGAAAAATGACATAAGCTCGCGGATGAATTAATGATATAAACCCTTCTGCCTCCGAGGGTTTCCGCTTCTGCGGTCCCCACACCCTCTTCCATGATACCGCTTCTGCGGTCATATTTCTGCTCCTGCATAATTTCACTTAAAGTCCCAAAGCTGCTTCTGCGACACAATTCCCGCTTTTGCGGAACATCACCTTCAGGACAAAAATTGCTTCTGCGATCGCTTGTCCGCTTATGCGGGATCGCTTAAGAGAAAAAGATTCCGCTTCTGCAGAACTACTCTACCAGGCCATAAGCCGCTTGTGCGACCCTTATTATGCTTCTACGGCCCATTTCCGCAGAAGCGAAAATACCAGGTACCAGCTGCAACCTGCAATTCCTCAACTCAAATTTCACCCTGATAGCCATCCGAAATCACCCCGAGGCCCCCGGGACCTCAACCAAAAGCACCAACATAACCCATAACATCATTCTAACTTGCTCCAATCATCAAAAAACATCAAACAACACTAAAACCATCAATTCACATCGGATTCAAGCCTAAGTTTCTTCAAAACATACGAAATGCGCATTCGATCAAAAACCCAACCAAACGATGTCCGAATGACCTGAAAATTTGCACACATATCCAAAATCACCCAACGAAGCTATAGCTACTCTTGGAATTCCATTCCGATCCTCGGATCAAAATCTCACCCATCAACCAGAATTCGCCAAAATTCTAACTTCGCCAATTCAAGCCTAATTCTACACCGGACCTCCAAAATCAATTCCGATCACACTCATAAGTCACAAATCATCCCCCAAAGCTAATTAAATCACCGGAATTCACATCCGAGACTTCTAACTATATAGTCAACTTCTGGTTGCCTTTTCCAAAACAAGCTTCTTCTAAGAGGCTAAGTGCCTCATTTCCAACTAAAACCAATTCAATTCTATCTGATCAACTCAAATACTGATATTGAAACATAGAACAATATAATATGGGGGAAATGGGGCGGTAACTCACGCGATGATGGGCCAGGTCATCACATCCTCCCCAACTGAAACAAACGCTCGTCCTCGAGCGTACCCAGAGTTGTCCTAGAAGCCAACCAAGGACTGAACAACCTTACCAGGCATATACCCGGGGTGATCCCACGTCACCCTGTCTTACATAGGCCCGATAATACAACACCGCTGAATTACACAGCCCAACTAGGCCATAAACCGTAAAACCACATTGCACTTTCTGAAATTATGAACAAGACCAGAACCTCACATTTATACTCAGAATAAGTCCGAACCAGCTGTAATAAACCATGCCTGCAACCTCAGGTGAAATCATGCAATATATCACACAATCCAACGCTCGAAATGATAGTCACCATTCACAGCAATTGCCCACAATACTCAATTACCGATAGGAACCTCTTATTAGCTAAAGCCTTATTCCAACGCTTTCATATACTGCCAACAATAAATAAAACACGCGATAAACCGCAACCATTCCTCAGATCAACCACTCATGAAACCACTTTCTTTTTGACTAATACCACAATAGATTTCCGAAATCTTGCTCAAAATCAGAACCTCACGTCAATATTCAGAGTAAACTCGAACCTCGATATTATCATTCCAACAAGCTAAAATAAAATCCATTCGTATTCATCGATGACTCCCATGATCACTTCGAATCCAACACACCACTCTAGTGATATGACGCCTTAACACAGGCCTAAGCCATAACCGGCACAATCCACGCACTAATAAAGGGCGGTCTGAACATACTCAATTATGACAAATGGATCAAATAACAGAACTGTAACTCAGACTCCTCGGTACCATCACAACACAAGGCTGGGACCGCGTCCCACATCATAGAAATAGAATACCTGAATCTACCCCGAAGGGCCTAATCTCCACGCAGCCTCGCTACAATGCGCTATATTATCCAAACATTGTTACACATGAAGCAGGTCAAGTCGCTGTACTCGAAATTGACAACCACGCACGATTGATATGTAGAACCCAAACAAATCATTATACCCATGGTGAAGCAAGTAATATACACCATTCAATCTGGAAAGGACACAATCGATGTGCCATTCGCCGAGCAACACCCAATACGGACTTTCTTTGGGAACCAGGAAGCAAGGCATACAAAGTAACATATGGGAAACTATTCTCAACATCACACTATTATGGCGTGCAACCCGATCCAGATAACATACCCGTGGCGGCGTGCCACCCGATCCACGCAAATATCTCACATAGGGAGTTGCGTATCGAGCCAAATTTGCTTATTACAACAAAATACTGAGTGCATAACAATATCTTCATATAACGTTATAAGCTACAAAACTCAAGCACAATCCGAAAATCATAACGCCTCACAGCACCGAAAAAGCAACTCATAGATCCCCCAGATCACTAGCAGGTTCAATAACGATCGAATCCACCTATCCTTCATCGATACAATTCGAGGCCAACCAAGCCATCTCAATCTGAAAACGTAGCCACATCGGCCTGCCAACGAACTCAATACCAAGAAGCCTGAAGCTGCTCCTTCCACTTTATAACTCTTGCCGGAGCCGTACGATATGGTGCCCGGCGCCAAATAAATGCCGAAATCCATAATCTCGCCTGACGACATGCCCGGACATAAGGAACACATCCGAAAAAGTCCCTCAATACTAGAACTGAATCAATGGTAGAAACCGCTATACTGACATCAGTCACAAAGACCAAATTAAGGAATGCAATCCTTCCCAGCCGTCCGCTGATCTTTGTAATACCAACCACTCTGCTATAACATAATCTGATGCACCTTGCCACACAACCGATGGCATTTTCCGACATAGCCCATCGTACAATAGTCTAGAATAACCCACATTGTGACAACCAGTCTACAACTCAACATCATATACAAAATCTAACATACCAACAAAGAAGGACCCACTCGGGCCTCCAATCCCAATAGCCACTAACGGTACCAATACACACTATCCATAACCACTACATAGCCTGANGTACCCAGTCATTCTTCGAAGATATTCTAAAATTCTCTTGTGCCATCAAACACACTCAGATATCAACAGTCAACCTATCAAGAAAACTGCCGCAACACTACCGAAGTGCCATCAACTTAATCACATTGCCCTTTTTATGAAACGTATACCCTTGTCAAATCACGATGATTAGCAACACCGTTTCCTTAGCCATATGAGGATCATTCACCCTAATCCCCTAAAGATCGATTCTTAAATTACCTGCAGCTGCCCGTGCTGCTTAATAATTTAATGACTTTCTATTCCGGACCGAACTGAACCTTACACACACAAATCCCAATCCTCCACAACATAACGCATATACCATACCACACTAGGATAATATAAGAACTTTTATCTCCCTTCCACGCCACAGACATCGATGCACTCAACTAGTCAAGAACTTTCATTGATCCCATTTAGAAGAAAACTCATGACACACTCCATGCTTCGCATACCCATATGAAGTATACTCATCTTTAAACCACGATAAAACCCAATAAGAACATCTCTGCCAACTCTATTTGTAAAAGCTCAACTACTAGGACTGAATCCTTCTATCTAAACCAAGCTGAGCAAGCCGTCAAAACCCAAGAACATTGCTGCAAAATGCCTGTAAAATCTCATTACCTCGAACACCTACAAAGAATTAATCATACCCTTACCATACCGATTCAGTCTATTATCAAGCTATTCCGTTTATCAAATTCCTCTTTTTTTTAATTCATCATCCACTTGATATTTCTCCCTCGCTGTAGCATCACAATGCCTCAATCCAGGCTCACCACAGGAGATTCGAACATAAGACCACACTGTCTAAGATCCATAGGCCACCGAATACTCTCTCAATGCTTCCCAGAAATACCACGTTCCAGAATACTTTACTTGAAGAACTTACTGTGAATCAGAATCCGTTACCATTACTTCCCAGATGCTGATACATAGAATCCCGTAATTAGCATAAAATACCACAAGTCTTGACCTTTTCCATTGAAAACACAGTCTCTGACCATATACATAACTGTAAGACACCTAATTTACTACTTGTAAAATTTTGAACACGTTAAAACCATTCTCGAGAGTCATTCACTTTATTCAACTTGAATTTAGCCTGCTCAGCTAACAAAACCACCTGTGCCTCATTGGCACTCTGACACCGCAGGATACGACCTCATCTCAATACAGATAAGCATCTTCCTTCTCTATACATTGAGCACTCTTTACCAATAACAGCTCAAGACTTCCTATTATTTGCACACATCTACGAAGCATCATATAACCTTTATCAAAATTTTCCTTCATGCGTGCCATCCTCAGCTCAATTTCCGCAACCAGAAGTGATTCGCCAGCATACCTCGAAACGGAACCAACATAGCTCATAACCGTGCAATCAGCTAATCAACAACAACCTCCCCAACTTGGCTCGAAGCCATCTATCAGGACACATTTAATAAGCCATAATACTTTTACTCTAATCATGGCACAATATTATAGTGAGATTAAACTCAAATCATCTACTAGTTTATGAAAACACAGATCCTCGGATACTGAAATCTTCTACAAACCTCGCATTCATCCCCACATCAGTTGGGTCCACTCTCTTAAGCGATCTGAATTTATCAAATTTCAACACGTAACTTTCAATTACACATGAGATCTTCTAACAATATACATAAGAATTGTACCCCTTAAGAACACTCCGCAGGAGATAACCCACCTGCTTCACCTCAGTTTAGTATTTCGGCATACCTTCCACCATCATACACATAACATAGCCATTTAGGCTTCCTGAGTCTGAACTCATATCGCCACACGTAATGTACTTCACTCCCCAACTAGGAGACACGAAAATATTCTTCACGCGCCCATAACTCGGGGCTACACAACAAATCACAATAGGAAATGAATCACTTAACAGTTCATCTATTATCCCGTAGACTTCTTCATCACTACCAAGTCATATAGGTACATCTCATAGTACCAACATACTCATCAAATGAATACCAAACTGCCATTTCGGCTAATAGGGACAATACAGAACATATAAGTTCAAAACACTTGCTCACATGATCAGCACCTCAGTGCTCAAGCCATAGGCATGATCCGGCCTCAAGTCCTCCAGACTGGCCCAACATCAAACTCACGGGATCACATCTCGCCCCTTGATCGGGGAATCACAAGCCATCAAGGCACATACAATACTGAGCGCTCATGTGCACATACAGACGTGTGGAAGGAATTTCAAGAGTTATATCCAAGCTGAATCAAGTACGCACGATAAGAATTGCAAAAAAGTGAAGCTTTCCTAAAGGTTGTGCAACCTCTCGAGGATAAATACAGACGTCTCCGTACCGATCCGCGAGAATCTACTAACCGGCTCATGACTCATGAGGCCTAGTAACCTAGGCTCTGATACCAACTTGTCACGACCCCAATCCCGGTCGTGATGGCACCCAACACAATTGCTAAGCAAGCCCGACCAATTAACAATCACAACCCAATCCATATCCCATTACCAGTTTATAGCATTTAATTTAATAGTTTAACAAGTCTACTAATCAAATAATTTAGATAGAGACAGTATGAACCACTGACATAACCGACATCTAAGAAAAACCTGGGGTCATGAGTCTAGAGCATCTAAGATAACAAAAATAATACATCCTCATTAATACTGATGTTCTAAAATGCGGAAATAATAAAGGGATAGGGGAGGAGTCAGGTCCTGCGAACGTCAGGCAGCTACCTCGACAACTCCTGAGAAGCTCTGAAGTAGCAAATAGCTCAACTATGCTCCCGGGACACCTGAATCTGCACACATGGTGCATGGAGTAAAGAGAGTACTTTCAACTCAGTGGTAATAAGAGTAAATAATAACTGAGCGGTAAGAAATCACGTAAGAACACTCCATCATGCTATATGGGACAGTACAACCTTTTGAGAAAAACAGTAAAAACCGTGAAAATCCTCTAGGAACATCTAGTCAGTTTAAAATCTCTTTTGAAAATATTCTTTTTCCAACAGTAGGCATATGAATGTGATATCAGGTAGTGCAAGTCCGCACATAAGTCAGCCCCTCGGGCACAACACTCTATTTACAAACAACACCAGGATATCTGGTGCACAGTGCAAGAAATAGCATGGATGCCAATGATATGAGAGTGTTGAGTGTCATTCCACGTAGTACACACAGGAATCAATGCGTGAATGCAATGCAATGCACATGACCGCTGCGGTGTACAGCCCGATACATTTGGGTACCCGCGCTCACTGTGGGGGTTCGGACTCCGGAGGGGCTCCTATAGCCCAAGCGCAATATCAATATCCACTGCTGCGGAGTGCAGCCCGATCCATCCTCAGTCCATAAATGCACATGCAACACTGCTGCGATGCGCAGCCCGATCTATGCTCAGTCTAGAAATATGCATGTAAGCTATACAGGCACAGTCAAGTTCATCATTTTGAGTTCCAATTATTAGGAATTATAGATTAAGTGTTTAAAACCTTAGAAATTTACTAATCATTTCGAGACATTGTTTAACTCAGGACTGATATCATGAAAATATGCTAAGCATCATGTATACAGTGATAATAATCCCTAACGGATCCAAACAATCGGCACGAAGCCCAAAACATGGCAATCAGCCCAAATCATGATAGCATCAAGTAGGTTTCAGTCAATCACGCAGCAAAATCAACAACCAGGACGGACCAAATCACAATCCCCAACGGTGCTCTACCCCACGCTCATACCTGGCGTGCAAGTCACCATAGTACATCCCTATGATGTGCAAATCCGGGGTTTCAAACCCTCAGGATATCATATACAAGTGTTACCTCGAACCGGTGAAATCTCTAGCTAGCGATGCCTTTGCCCATCAATTCGGCCTCCACGCGCGTCGAATCTAACCAAAATCAGAGCGAGTGCATCAAAATATGCTAAGGGAACAATACCCAATCGAAAACAATGAAAAAATATCAGGAATCTCGAAACTAGCAAAGCCCGAGCCCCGGGCCCGCTTCTCCAAAAATTATAAAACTCACATTACCGGATTCCTCATCTAGCCAAGAGTCCATACATACCAAGAACTCCCAAATCCGAGCTCAAATGACCTATCAAATCCCAATTTCAAATATTAAAATCTTATGCCCTAGCTTTACCCCTTTTTAATGAATTTCAACCAATTTCCATGTTAAATCTGCTATAAACTAAAATAATTAGACCAAGGAACTTACCTCTAATCATTCTCCCTTTAATCCCTCTTCAGAATCGCCTCAAGGCTCTCAAAATCGCTCCACAATGGAGGAAAAGCATAACTTTATGCTCATTTATCCATTTTACGTGATTACTCTTTTGATTTTACGTATTTTTCGCAGGCAAAGCCATTGACCAATAAAAACCAGCCGCGCTCGATGATAATATCACAATCAGAGGGCCCAACATGCCTATCGTACTAGGCCGCATGGAACGGCGACATCACAACTCGACGTTTTACGGTTGCTGCCTTCCAGGCCAAGGCATAGTGACATGTAGACCGCTACGGTGTTAAGCCCCTAAGGTCGTAATTTGTAATCGTAATTTACAATTTAAATGTTTTCCAATTATTTGTATATTGCCTTTTTCATCGTTTCCGCAATTATCCTCATTAAAAAAAAAAATTAATGTCTCGCGTAAAAAAGACATCTTTTACAACCTGTAAAACTCGTTAGCAAGTTTATTTTATCTACCGCCGATATATTAAAAGAAGTAGGATACAAATTTTGCCAAAAAGAGGGATGCAACACGAGGACTTCCCAGGGGGTCACCCATCCTAGTACTACTCTCGCCCAAACACGCTTGACTTTGGAGTTCTGATGGGATTCGGTGCATTAGTGCTTGTTTGATTGCATCTGACATTCCTTGCACTCTAAATTCTCTTAATACCTTTCCTTCTTCCGCTTTAGGTGCCAAAGTGTAAAGCCTTAAAACGACATAACTTTACGCTCATTTATCCGTTTTACGCGATTCCTCTTTTGATTTTACTTATTTTTCGCAGGCAAAGCCATTGACCAATAAAAACCAGCCGCGCTCAACGATAATATCACAATCAGAGGGCCCGACGTGCCTATCATACTAGGCCACATGAAACAGCGACATCGCAACTCGACGTTTTATGGTTGCCGCCTTCCAGGCCAAGGCGTAGTGACATGTCGAGCGCGACGGTGTTAAGCCCATAAGGTCGTAGTTGGTAATCGTAATTAACAATTTAAATTTTTTTTAAATGTTTTCCTATTTTTTGTATATTGCCTTTTTTATCTTTTCCGTAAATTATCCTCTTTAAAAAAAATTATTGTCACATGTATAAAAAACATCGTTTACAACCCGTAAAACTCATTTGCGAATTTATTTGATCTACCGCGGATATATTAAAAGAAGTAGTATACAATTTTTTCCAAAAAGAGGGATGCAACACAAGGACTTATGAGGGGGTCACCCATCCTAGTACTACTCTCGCCCAAGTACGCTTAACTTTGGAGTTCTGATGGGATCCAGTGCGTTAGTGATGGTATGATCGCATCCGACATTCCTTGCACTCCAAATTCTCTTAATATCTTTCCTCCTTCCGCTTTAGGTGCCAATGTGTAAAGCCTTAAAACGACTTAACTTTACGCTCATTTATCTGTTTTATGCGATTCCTCTTTTGATATTATGTATTTTTTGCAGGCAAAGCCATTGACCAATAAAAACCACCTGCGCTCAACTATAATATCACAATTAGAGGGCCCGACATGCCTATCGTACTAGGCCACACGGAACAGCGACATCACAACTCGACGTTTTACGATTGCCGCCATCCAGGCCAAGGCGTAGTGACATGCCGAGAACGATGGTGTTAAGCCCGTAAATTCGTAGTTGGTAATCGTAATTAACAATTTAAATGTTTTCCTATTTTGTGTATATTTCCTTTTTGATCTTTTCCGCAATTATCCTCTTTAAAAGAAAATTATTTCCTCGCGTAAAAAAAATATATTACAACCCGTAAAACTCATTTGCGAATTTGTTTGATCTACCGCAGATATATTAAACCTAGTAGGATACAAACTTTTCCAAAAAGAGGGATACAACACGAGGACTTCCCTAGGGGTCACCCATCCTGGTACTACTCTCGCCCAAGCAAACTTCGGAGTTGTGATTGGATCAGGTGAGTTAGTGATGGTATGATCGCATCCGACATTCCTCACACTATAAATTCTCTTAATATCTTTCCTCCTTCCGCTTTAGGTGCCAATGTGTAAAGCCTTAAAACGACATAACTTTACGCTCATTTATCCGTTTTACTCAATTCTTCTTTTGATTTTACGTATTTTTCGCAGGCAAAGCCATTGACCAATAAAAACCAGCGGCGCTCGATGATAATATCACAATCAGATGGCCCGACGTGTAATGACCCGACCGGTCGTTTCGAGCCCTATCACGTAGTTCAACAGTCTGAGGCCATGAGCAGCTTCATTTCAGGTATATTGACTTGTGTGTATGGTTGGAATTGAAATTCAGGAGGTTCAGAGTTAAATTTAAATGAAAATTCTCATTTCAAAAGCCTTAAGTTGGAGAAAATGGCTAAGATTCGAATTCTGAGTAAACGACCTCGGAATCAAGATCTGAAGGTTCCAGTAGGTTCGTATGATGATTTCCTACTTGGGCGTATGCCGGATTGGGTTTTGGATAACCCGAGAGCATTTTGGCGCCTATTGTGGAAGTTGACATTTTAGAAGAAATTTTATAAGTTTGGTTTGAAGTGCATTTCGGTTTTATCAACATCCGTTTGGAATTCCAAGACTATGAATAGCTCCGTATAGTGATTCTGGAGTTGGGAGCGCGATCGAAAATGAATTCGGAGGTCCGTAGACCATTTTGAAGCCATTTGGCTAAAGATAGAAAATTGAAGGTTTTTGAAAAGTTTGACCGGGGGTTGACTTTTTGATATCGGGGTCGGAATTAAATTTTGGAAGTTGGAGTAGGTCCGTAATGTCAAATATGACTTGTGTGCAAAATTTGAGGTCAATCGGACGTGTTTTGATGGGTTTAAACATCGGAAATAAAAGTTTGAAATTTTAAAGTTCATAAACTTGAATTTGGGGTGTAATTCGTGATTTTAGCATTGTTTGATGTGATTTGAAGCCTCGAGCGAGTCCGGAATGTGTTTTGGGATTGGTTGGTATGTTTGGTTGGGGTCCCGGGGGCCTCTGGTGGATTCCGGATGGTTAACGGATCGATTTTCACCTCGTGAGGATGGATGGTTTGCTGGTATTTGTGCAGCAGAGAGTTACTCTATGCGATCACAAGAGAGGGGATGCGATCGCATAGTGATAAGTTGGTATTTTACCAACTTATCTTGTCTTTAAACCTATACTTTTGCTATGTTTGAGTGATAAAATCGTGTATTTGATGCCATTTACTTCTATTTTACAGGTTGTATGTGATTTAGAAGTAATGGTTAAGAAACCAAGTGAAAACAAGTCAAAAGGGAGCAAAAATGGAAAAATGAAGTCTGCCCAGTTTTTACTCTATGCTATCGCAATGAGTTGCATGCGATCGTATAAGCCAAGGAAGTAAAGAAATGCGAACGCATTAACACTATGCGAACGCATAGAAGAAAAGAGGTCTGGTCAGCTGCTGGTCAACAAACCTGTGCGAATGCAATGGACTATGTGCGAACGCATAGCTTGAGAAACTATCTCTATGCGATCGCAATGACCTTTGTGCGATCGCATAGTGTATTTTCTGTGCAGTCCTGGGCAAAAATGGAATTTCATGTTTGTAATCCCCAAACCATTTTTATACACGACCAAGCAGATATGTTGATCATCTTTGGCTTATTTCAGTCCTCATAGACTAGAGAGAACATTTTTGGAAGCTAGGGTTTTTGCACACACACTTGGGTCTTGAAGATTAAAGCTTGTGGTTAAGATTTTCTTACCGATTTATGTTTATTTCTTCACTTCCTTACTTTGTATTGAATATTTAAGTGTGTATTATTTTTTTCCAACACTTGAACCTTGTTTATGGAAATATTCATATTTAAAGTGTGGATTAAATACCTTGTTGTGCTTATGTATT
>MU769765.1:22013-46391 GCA_026770625.1 Nicotiana glauca
GGTGAAGATTATATATATATATATATATATATATATATATATATATATATATATATATACCGCAGCGATATATTAGATCGGACTGCGTGTCGCTACGATATAGCGCTTGGGCTGTAGGAGCCCCTTCGGAGTCTATACACCCCCAGTGAGCATAATTGACTATATATTTACCGATCGGGCTGGACGCCGCATCTGTTATGATTATGAGATATCTATTAAGCTATAGTGCTAAGTGTGAGTACTGATTGACGTGAGTTGAGTCACGAATGACTGAGGGGCTATACTTATGGGTGATACTTTGCCCGATAGGCTTGTTTAGGAGATTTTCTATTTTCACTCTTCTTTTATGCTGAGGCTCTACTGAAAAATGTTGAATAAATGTTTTAAAGGATTTTCATCTAAAATGGAGTTTTTACGAGATATTTGGTTATTGAACTGCCGATTTTGTTTTTGATATTTCTGTTGAGATTCTTGATAAAATATGCATATGATTTTTAAATGCTCGTTACTGCATTCAGACTTTATTTACTTTGGTTACTTACTGAGTTGGCGTACTCACGTTATTCCCTGTACCTTGTGTGCAAATCCAGGTGCCCGAGCATTAGAGTGAGATCTTTCAGCAGCTTCTGTGTATTTTTGGAGTTCGCAAGGTAGCTACACGACATTCGCTGCCCTGCTTTTCTCCTTCCTATCCTAGTACTTTATATTTTAGATTTATTTTGTATCAAGTAGACAGTGTTGAGTTGTACTTAGTGGCTCATGACTAGTGGTACTAGTTTCAGGCTGTGTTGATATATTTACGTACTTGTTTTCGCGTATTTCTTTTTGATATCTTTAAAATAAAAGATTTGAGACTTAATTTGTTTAGAAAAATTATTTTTTTCAAAAATATCTTCATATTGTTCGTGTTGTTTTGGTTGTCCTGGTACTGTGATAGGCGCCATCACGACCGGGGTGTTTGGGGTCGTGACGGACTTTTAAAATTTTAACTCAAAATATAGTTTCATCAGTTTCGTTAGCTTCTTTATGTGATTTTGGACTTAGGAGCGCGGCCGGATTGTAATTTCGAGGTCCGTAGTCAAATTAGTCTTGAATTGGCGAAAGTTAGATTTTTTAGAAGATTGAATGGGAGATAACTTTTTGATATCGGGGTTGAATTTAGATTCCAGAAGTTGGAATAGGTCCGTAATGAAAAATGTTACTTGTGGGTAAAATTTGAGGTCAATTAGAGGTGATTTGATAGGTATCTGTTGTGGAAGTTGAAGTTTCAAAGTTTCTTAATTTCGACTTGAGGTGTGATTCATTATTTCGAGGTTGTTATACGTGATTGAAAGCTTCGAGTAGGTTCGTTTTGTCATATGAAACCTGTCTGCAGAATTTGGCGCCGCTTGGAGTTGATTTGACATAGTTTGGGCGCTCGGTTATGATTCTAGAAGTGCTTAAAGTTTAAGTTTGATCTTCATGTGTTTTGGCATCCAATTCGTGATTTTAGAGGTTATTTTGATGTTTTAATCATGTGAATGAGTTTGCATGATATTTTTAAACTTGTGTGCATAGGGCTCGAGTGAGTTTTAGATTGGTTTGGAATGATTTTTCATGAATCATGAGTACTGGTTTTGGTTTCTTTGCATTTTCGATGTTATGATCAGAAGTGCAGCCATCGCATTTGTGAAGAAGCCTCGTATTTGTGAAGCCTGGGTGGCTGGGCAATTTTCGCATCTGCGAAAGCTAGTTTTCACATTTGAAAAGTTTTGGTCGCAAATGCGACCTTAACAGGGAAGCCTCCACTTTGCAATTGCGATATTTTTTTCGCATTTGCGAACCCCTTGTCACAAATACAACAGATGCAACCTATTAAGTGCTGAGAATTCTGAGTTTTAGCTTTATTTTTATTGTTTGCTACATGCGGGGGTAATACATATATGAGGTGACGAGCGTATATGTATGTGCCAGGGTTAATCATGCTTAGGGTGGATTATGTTACATTTTTATTTTGTAGAATTTCGTGGCCTTCCTTCTTCATGCCTTACTTGACTCTTAAATGCTAAGAACATAATATTAGATGATAGAAATCAAGACTCAGCTTATTATTTCTTGATCAAACCTAACGAAAACTCTGAGAATACATTGATGCGTCTAATTCGGTCATCTATATGCGAAATCATTCCTACATTACTACAACCAATATTTTGAGATGCAAGATTCCATACTTGTGTTGTTGATAAATTATGTGATTTGTGGAAGTACTTGAATTATATGGCCCTTGAGGGTTCATTGAATCATTGATGGCTTGGAAATAAGTGATTGAGAATTTTTTTGGAATATTCATTTGAACACTCTCCTCAATATTATTTATACTTCCTGCCTTGCCATTTTATTGATATTCATATGTTTGGTAAGGAAGAGCGTAAAGCACAAAGGGTGATGCAGTGGCACTTTATATTCATTATCATGTGAGGAAGTGTGTAAAGCAAGAAGGGTGATGCAGTGCCATTTTGTATTCATTATCATATGAGTAATAGTGTAAAGCATGAAGGGTGATGTCGTGCCATTATTGAGAGTAAAAGCACGAAGGGTTATGCCGTGCCATATTATTTGAGAGTAAAAGTACGAAGGATGGCCATGACATTTCATTTATATTGTTATGATTATATGTTATCGTGAGGTCATGGCACGATTGGTGTTCCCGTGCAGGCGAGGATGAGGGACATACATTATGTTTGATATCAGTCTTCTGTGTATACGTTCATGTCTTTACCTTGAACTGTTATTGTCATAATTATCGATCTCTGTGACTTGTTGCTATTGTTCTGTCATTGATCTCTATTTCAATTGTTGTCGTGTTGTTCATATCTTCTACTTGCTTAACTTGCACATACCATGCCTATTTTTTGCTTTTATAATTATATTCATATTGTATCTATTCTATTGCACTTTAGTATAAGCCTTCCATCATGTTAGCCATTCATGCCTTTACTTGTCAACTTGTAAAGATCATGTATTTCCTTTTTATTTGTTATATTTGTACTTAGGCCTCCAACATGCTAGTTAATTGAATTTGGTACTCCTTGTTTCCAATTGTTGCTATTACTCACGTGATTTCCTCTTAGTCTTTTACTGTTGCCCACATGTGTATCTTTGTCCAGTGTTGTTACTTGCGTATTTTCTACTTTGTAAATCCTGTTATCGATATTTTTGTCATCTGGTTGGTTCTTTTACTCGTACATTTAGAAGGATGAGTTGAATGCACGAAGAGTGTTGCGTGCTATTGATTTATCACAAAAATTTATATATATATATATATATATATATATGGTGAGGCAGAGATAGAAGCACGAAGAGTGTTACCGTGCCTTTTGACTTGATACCTTAGATATACTTCTCATACCAGGAAAGATTGTAAATATTCTATTATGATTCCTTTTTGTAATTGTTGACTGTCTCGCAGAGTGTATACGGTACTTTTATCTGTTATGCTTTGAACTGTTTTTACTGTTAATCTAATGTACATGTTATAACAATAAGCATCTTTTAACTAAAAGTCTCGTCACTGCTTCGACGAGGTTAGATAAAATACTTACTAGTACATGAGGTCGGTTGTACTGAGACTCCACTTCTGTACGATGCATACAGATTTCTGGAGTTGCGCAGCTGGTGATGTCGGGTGCTGATTCTAAAGATGTTCGCGCATTTCGGATACAACTGCCTCTTGTCCTTGGCAGCTTAGATTTTGCTATTCTGTTTATGTATCTTTCAAATAGAAAGTGTATTTATTTGTACCAGCTTTGTAAATTCTAAGTGTTAGAAGCTCATGAGTCGTATTACCAGGTCTTGGGTAAATTGTAAATGTTCAGTTATCTATTATCTATCTTCTTAAATCTCCGTTGAGTTGTATTGTCTATTAGTTGGCTTACATAACGGGTTGACTTAGGTGCCATCACGACCAGTGCTTTTTGGATCGTGACATACACGGACTATTTTTGTCAGGAGCGGATACACCTTGTTCTATATGGTGTCACCGGACACCGTTTTGTCAAACTTTTTGCCTAGATATATATAAGAAGAATGAAAATATTGGGTATATATAAAAAAAAATGATACTACACGTCATTATAGTAATTTATTATTATTTATTTATCTACTTTTTTAAATTTCCACACCGCTTATAAAAATTATAACTGATTCGTGTATTATTTTAATGTTGAGGAACTGGAATGGCCGAGCCACCTTTTGGTGGACATCATTTTTTCCACATTTCTGTGCACATTTACTTCTCAGAATTGTTGCCATTTATTTTGTAACTAGATAGATGTAGCTCGTGCACAACACGGGTCCAACATATTGGTTAAAAAGGCTTGTAGAGCTATAAAGTAAACAATAGTTCTAACACATAAATAATCAAGCCACTACCAAATGTAATGTCGCTTATTGCTCTTAGAGAATTGGATATTACATTCCCTGCCAGACTCCCATAAGTTCCACTACCTCTCTTAGATCTGCTTCACTTGCTCAAGCCTGCACTGTAGTAGTTACTAATCAAATACCGTTTTGTAGCCAACAAATTCTAAAAGATTCCTGTGAAGAAGTACATAAAAGAGTTTAACCTATTGCTCCATGTTGCTCCCAAACACACACGCAAGTATACGTGGTCGATAAGTAATATAGGATTGTAAGTCCAGATATTGTACCCACAGGGACTTGTGATTAACTATCAACTAAATTAAACCACACAATTAATCTATTCAAGCAAATCCTAACGTATAAATATTTAACTAAAATTAATCTAAAATAACAATTTAAGAGATTAAAGAAAATAACGACAAACTTAAAGCCGAATTAAATGTGATTGAATATTCTAGAGCTATGGGTTAGCTAACAATCCCATTGAGATTTCCACTTAAATCGTCTAATTAATTTATCTAGTTTATTGATTGACAGGGTTAATATTGCTCGTAGCCTTCTGCCGAAGTACAACTCACCTATTCAAGCTAACCTAACGCCTATATTCCTATGGAATTAGGATTAATAAGAACGCATTTATAATTCCCGTATAATAACCAAGCAAGGCGATTAGGTATATTCCTATCCTAACCGCAAATCCGCTCCCCCTAAGAGTTAAGATCTTGCTCTACTCAATCTTATATGCAATCTAGAATTCCCTCTCCCGGGTTCAATCCTAGATTCGTAGATAGTATTTAATTGGTAATCAAACAATCAAATAATTAGGCGCAATATTGAATAAATAAACCAATATAATAAAATAATAAAATAATAAAAACAATTCAAGCTTCAAACCACAACGTTCATGTAGCGCCCAAAACTCTAGAACTAATAAACTATGAAATTTAAGGAAGAGAAGAGAAGAAAAACTAGTTAGAAGCCTCCTCCAAGCGTGGTGTGTGTTGCTCCACGTGAATTCTCCTTCAAAGTATGTTAGCTCTCCCTAAAGTCGCGTCCTCCCTTCAAAAAATATATTTGGTCTTGCTTTTATACGTGTTGGGTAGGTCTAGGACCGAAATAACCTTGTTCCGGACAAAGTTGGACAAAAATTCCCGTCACTGGCGCCCAGCCCGGTAGGGCGCCACACAATTTTGAGCTACTATTTTTGGCATCACAGGTAGGGCCGGGCGCCACCTGTGGCGCCCAAATTCGCACATTGCCCGGTTTCGTTCGTTTTGGCTCAAATCTCGCGCGTTTAGCCCCGTTCCGTTTAGAATTTGGAACGACTCCCAACAATAACTAAAAGATATATAGGTTGGGTTGCTTCCCAACAAGCGCCTTATTTATAGTCGAGGCACGACTCTATCACTTTCACCATTTTTCCTTCCACTTTGAAGATATGAATTGCGCCCCCAATTTTGCATCCATTTTTTATCACGTTCCCGGGGCGGTGGTGTGAAAATAAAATAACCACGCAATAAGTATCGCATCTTGCACTTCTTGGCCTTTAAGTGAGGAATGTCGTTTTGTCTCCTTGACATCACAAATTTTAGAATATAAGCACTTTGTCCGTCATCCATTGACTCTTTCATATGCTCGACTGGATCAATTCCCATGTCACCAACCAAACACAATGTTGAAAAATGATTAGAATGAGGTCCAATACGCTCCAACTCCAAAATTACATTATTTTTGACATCCTCAATTTTGAGTTCTTCGTCAATCTTGTCATCATTAACAATATTTAGGTTGAATAGTTGGAATTGCTCTTTCCACTCCATAAGTTGACTAGTATTCACAACAATTGGTTGTAGGGCATCAGACGCCTCAACCTTTTTATTCAATTGATTGTGCAGGTCATGGATATGTAAGCCAAATTGGTCTATCTCTTGCATGAGCTCAGTTCTTCCTTCTATTAATTGTTCTGTCATATTTGAAAGACCATCACGTAGAAAGTCGTGAGATTTTATCAGTTGAGCTTGTTCCTCTAGCCAAGATTGGCTCACTATATCTGTTTCTTCTAAATTATCTTCTGGTGGGAACTCGCTCTCTTCAGCCACTTCCTTCGCATCGGCCTTCATTCTCATGATTGTTGCAATAATTCTTTGTGCAGCCTTTCGAATTTCATCTTGTTGCTCGACTACTTGCCTCATCATGTCCATAATACGAGCCATGCTTTCCGTATCCTCCACTTCCTTGCTCCTATCAAACTCATAAATATTATTAGAAATATTATAATAAGAACTATGAGAAGGATAATAAGAATTAGGACAACCATCCCAATGGCCACCTTGACCACCACACATATTACAAAAATTCCACACATCAAATTGAGATGCACAATTTTGCCACAAGTGTGGTCCTCCACAATATGGACAAGGATCACTATAATAAGGATAACCAATATTTGACCAATTCCCAAGATTCCATGTCAACAAAGATAATAAAATAGTAAACTAAGATTAAAAAAACCTGAATAGGCAAAAAGTAAAAATATAATCTAGTAGAAGAGTTAATTTCTAAGTCTCCGGCAAACGCGCCAAAAACTTGTTGCTCCCAAACGCATATGCAAGTATACGTGGTCGACAAGTAATATAGGATTGTAAGTCTAGATATCGTACCCACAGGGACTTGTGATTAACTATCAACTAAATTAAACCAAATAATTAATCTATTCAAGTGAATCCTAACGTATGAATATTTAACTAAAATTAATCTAAAATAACAAATTAAGAGATTAAAGAAAACAACGACAAACTTAAATTTGAATTCAATGTGAGTGAATATTCTAGAGCTATGGGTTAGCTAACAATCCCGTTGAGATTTCCACTTAAATCGTCAAATTAATATATCTGGTTTATTGGTTGACAGGGTTAATATTGCTCGTAGCCTTCTGCCGAAGTACAACTCGCCTATTCAAGCTAACCTAACGCCTATATTCCTTTGGAATTAGGATTAACAAGAACACATCTATAATTCCCGTATAATAGCAAAGCAAGGCGATTAGGTATATTCCTATCCTAACTGCAAATTCGCTCCCCCTAAGAGTTAAGATCTTGCTCTACTCAATCTTATATGCAATCTAGAATTCCCTCTCCCAAGTTCAATCCTAGATTCGTAGATAGTATTTAATTGGTGATCAAGCAATCAAATAATTAAGCGCACGATTGAATAAATAAACCAATACCATAAAATAATAAAAATAATTCAAGCTTCAAACCACAACGTTCATGTAGCACCCAAAACTCTAGAACTAATAAACTATGAAATCAAAGGAAGAGAAGAGAAGAAAAACTAGTTAGAAGCCTCCTCCAAGCGTGGTGTGTGTTTCCCCACGTGAATTCTCCTTCAAAGTATGTTAGCTCTCCCTAAAGTGGCGTCCTCTCCTCAAAAAATATGTTTAGTCTTGCTTTTATACGTGTTGGGTAGGTCGAGGGCCGAAATAACCTTGTCCCAGATAAAGTTGGACTAAAATTCCCGTCACTAGCGCCCAGCCCGGTGCTAGACACCCTCCACGGTGCCTCACAATTTTGAGCTGCTGTTTTGGGCACCACAGGTAGGGCCGGGCGCCACAGGAATTCGCACATTGCATGGTTTCGTTCGTTTTGTCTCAAATATTGCGCGTTTAGCCCCGTTCTGTTTGGAATTTGGAAAAATGTAAAACATTAAAGTTGTAGCCCTTTGAGTTATATTTCCAACCATATATTGTGGAGCCCAATTGGAGTTTTGAGAAAAAAGTTATATTTATTGTACTAGATAGTGTGCAATATGCCTACTCGAGTCTTCGTTTGTTCTTAACTATCAAAGTTGACCCCTGACACGATCCCGACTTAATTCCTTGGGCTTTTGCTCAGACTTCAAAGCTTTAAATCACTTGAATTCGTTCCATAACATATATATAGCTCGGAATCACTCCTACAAGGCATAAAATACACTGTTAGTGTAAAACACTAGCGATTAAAGCCCAAACTCAACTAAAGTGCAGTAAATTAGAGTGTAATAATTGACTAAAATACTTAATTATAACCTATCATCAATACCCCACACTTAAACATTGCTCGTCCTCGAGTCAACCAAAAATTTACTCTATCTCTGGGCACTTAACATATTTGAAGCACACTACACAACTGATTATGGTTGATAGCAACAATTAAACTCTAGCATATACAATCATCATACACTTCCCTTTACTTATGTCATTCTTCAAAATTATTCAAACAAAGACAATATGCTCACAGCAATCATAGCCTCAAAAACCGACTCAATGTCACAATGCACTAAACACCCAACATCCTAGAGAAATCTAATAATGTTACCTATCCTTCGCGAAACCATGTGACCTCACAACAAGAACAAGAGAATAAGTATAATCCACACATTCAAATCTCATGCTCACATATATCAAAGAAAATCTCTCACCCTCACAAAAGAAGTCACATGCATGTAATTGGTACCATATGCTTGCCTTTAATGTAAATCTCTACTAGTGTAGGCTCGCCCGATCTAAAATTAATTAGGTCTTTTTTATGGTTGTAATGTGGGCTAAGGGACGAGTAGGATATATTTAGGAATAATGACTAACCCTCCTAAGCACTTTAACACACCATATAATCAACTTTAAGCATAAATTCTTCAATCCACTTCACTTTCACAAACAATATCACCCCAAAAATGCTCCCTTCTTCTTTAAGCAGTACATTAATTCATATCCACTATCAAGAACAAGACAACAATGTATTCATCTCTATTTTTTTCCAGATTATTCTTTTTTTTCAGTTTCCGCTAGTGGTGTATTATTTTAAAAAAAACAAGTGCACCTTTCTTCCTTTTACTGGTTCCCATGAATATGATATCTATCTTTGGGGATGAGCTTATAAAGCTTCACTACAACATTTGCACAGCCATGTATTGAAAAGCTCATCCAAATCTTTGAGCGGTGTCATTCGGCCTTTATCTCTTCTCTTTCTCGACAAATATATTTCCCACCTTCACTTTTGTGAGTAGTGCCTCATCTTCTGCATTTGGTTTTGGTTCTTCTAGCAAGTAACCTACAAACAAAAGAAATTACAGCAATATACAGTTCCTTCCATAAACCATATCCAACATATTAGATTTATTTACTTAAGAATAAAGAAAAAGTACCTTTTGAGTCTAAATAGGCTGGTTAACGTACATATTAACTAACATCACAGTCAACCAAATCAGCAAGTTGACCGTCACTAATTTATATTATGTCAACAGAAAGTATTCTTTTATTTATTCTCATTTTGGTATTTCCCAGAGCATCAAAAAAACCTAGATAAACAGCACACCTTTTAACTTTCATGATGCAAGCAAACAAAGTGAACACACAATCTTTGAATTTAAGATTGTGTAACTAATTGGTTAATGAACCTCAAAGCTGGAGAATGTATGTGTGCTACCGTCAGATATAAATACTACCAAATCTTGTTTCTATTACCACAATTCACTTTTGGCGATTATTTTTCCCAATATTTTTGAAGGTCAAATAAAAAATTTCATATCATATCAGGCAACTGATAAGTTTCTCAAGTTCTCAGATCGACATATGATAATAACTTCAAGCCCTTATTCCATCTAGCTTTCCACAAAATTAAAGATGACAGAGAAGAGGCGGAAATAGAATTAAAAGACCAAAAAGTACATAAATCGGATGCCAAAACACTGACGCAGATTGAAATTGAATAGAAAAAATATATAGAAAGTGTGAAACTACTCCGACCCAAATCTTATTTTTCTTCTTTTCACTGTTACTTTCGGTTCAGCAAATATTATAAAGAAACATACCAAATCAGCAAAAACATTAGCGTCAATAATTCATACCTTTCATTCCACAAATATACCAAAAGGCTTGATCGTAGCTGCCTTGTATCCAAAAGCTACCTAATGTAAGATTTTTTTACCATCACAATCATATCAGGTTATGATCACAATTAAACAACTAAAAAGAAAAAGAAAAGAGATAGAAAAATCATACAAGAGAAGTAAAGCAACGAAGAAGCAAGAATGTTGACACAAGATCGGTGGAATAACACCATAGAACCCCTAAAATTAAGAATTTTGAGAAATTCCTAAACCTTACTTGAACCAGCAAAGAGTGTAAAGGTTATTTGATCAGAAGAAAATGATACGTGGCTATTCATCTTCATATTAAAAGCCACATTCCAAGGTTTAACAACCACGTCTCAATTAAGCATGTGAAAAGTCTCAAATACCCTCAAACAAAATTGTAAAGACTTTTAACTAACACGTCGAAACTACAAGCTCTTCTATTATATAGAAATAGACCTTACTCCTTACCCATTCTAATATAATTTTTAAATATTTAATTAGTACAATAATTCTATATGATCCACTTTTACATTAGAATGGATCTATGTAGCATTACTTCCAATTTTATTTCCCCCACCCCCACCTCACCCCTCTACACAACCAAAAGAAAAAATAAAAATATTTTCTCATTTATCTACACAACCAAAAGAAGAAAAAAAATTCTCCTTAGGTACATATTTTCTAAAAATAAAGATATTTAAAGTTATCAGTTCATATCTACTATTTGTTACAATTTCAGTAAATTTTTACAAATAAATTTATACTCCACGTCAAAGCATTTAGTTCAGAAGAACTCAGTGTTAAAGGGCTGGATCCGCCCATATATATGAGTGTACACGAGATGCAAATACATGAACAAAATCGAGAAGAGATTCGATCTAGTGAGTCTTGGGATCAAAACCATCAAGATGCCGACATGGGCGGAAGGGGGTTTCAAATCCACTTTGTCAAAAAATTATATTGTATAGTAATAAAATTTTATTTTATGTGTATATATTAAAAGTTGAATCCCCTTAGTTAATTTCTTTGCGTCTTTAATGTTTTTGTTTTCTAAATTCCCTTAATGAATTTCTGCTTTCGCTACTTTAATTTCTTTTATAATAAAGTAAAGTGATAAGCGGGATCGATACATCTTCATCTTCAATTCTTATGTGTTTCATCGTGAAGATATATATGGATTTATAATTAGGTCAACTTGTTAATTTAATTAGGGTCATTGCCCCTTGAGGAGCACAAATCCCAAATCTACTAGACTACTACTATACATTAATTACTTCCCCGTCAAAATTATAGTATCGAATTCTGATTATTAAATGCAAGTTTTTCTTTTTAGATGAAGAACTAGAAATTAATTCTTAAGAAGTTGTAAGTCAAGGTCAACACCTAGCATTGATGAGCTTTTGGTGTAGTGGTGGTGGCATGAAGTGCGACATGTCTATAGCGTTAATATATATCAGAAAGCTCATGTTGTCATGAATCTGCACGACCATTTCTTCTTTGTTTATACTTTTAAATGCTTAATTTTCTAAGATGAATTTTGTAAAGGTTAACCATTTTTCTGTTAGTCTATGCCAGAGTACTGCCAATTCATTCAATAAATAATGACATTTGGAAACCAACCAGATACTCAAACAAAAGTTACATAAAGCTTGAAGTATTTTCTCTAATATGGCACCGCTTAATGGCCTGTTGGGCAAGCTGGAAAAAATTAGCTTATTTTGAGAAATGCTTTTGAAAAAAATACTTTTGGATTGAATTAATTTGTGTTTGGCTAATTACTTCAAAAAGCACTTTTGAGTAATAATTTGTGTTTGGCCAAGCTTTTTCAGAAGTGCTTTTAAGTACCAAATTACTAATAAGGACATGAATAGATTTACTTAATAGTTGATATTATAAGTAAATAAATAATCTCAAAAAAATTTTATTACATGCAATAATTAAATTTTTTTCATTTTATTTAAGTAAAATATGAAAATAAAATTAAAAAGTACTTAATTATGTTAATAGAAGTTAAATATATCATTCAACAAATACAAAATCATTCACCTCTAAAGTCACTATATATTAGAAAGCTATCCTAAAAATAAGAAGAAATATTTATACATTATTATCCTAAGTATTAGGTTTGACGGTTATTTTGGTATCTACTATATTTTGTTAAGCGCATTTTTGGTAAGAAGAAAAGTCAAAACTGCTTCTGCTTCTACTTTAAGGAAGAAGCTACTTTTTTGCTTATAGCTGCTTTTGCTTCTTCCCAAAAGTACTTTTTCCTCAAAAAAGCTTGGCCAAACGCCTCAAGTTAGAAAGAAAAAGTGCGGCCAAAAGTTACACATGGCAGTCACCAGTTAGTACCCATCTCTCTTTATCTTTATATTGTAATCTTACGTTATTGTGCTTCTTAATATGTCTGTAGTTACACATGTGAGTATAGGAGTGGCAAACAGGCAGGTCGGATCGGATATGGTTCGAGTCAAAAATGGATAATAAAAAATGAATAAATTATCCGATCTGGACCATATTTAATACGGATAAAAAATGGGTTAACTGGCGGATAATATAATGATCCGAAAGGTCATCTTAAGATTTAGAACCCAATTCTGCGCTTTTAAGCTTTAAACACCTTATTTTATTTTACCCCTCCTCAATTTGCGTGCGCAATCCGGACGTATTTCAGAAAAGCTTTTGTGTTAAAAGTTGATAAAAATAAGAATTTTTGCCTACAAACTTTATTTGAGTTAATTTCGGTCAATATTTTGGTAAATGGATCCGAATTCGTATTTTGACGGTCTCAGTGGGTTCGTACTGTGATTTGGGATTTGGAAATATGTCCGGAATTGAATTCAAAGGTCCCTAGCTTGAGATATCGGCCTTTTGTTGAAATTTGAAAGTTAAAGGCTTAAAGAATTTGAAATGTTTGACCGAGATTTGACTTTTTAGATATTTGGCCCATATTTTGGTTTCAGAATTTGATATAGGTCCAATACTATATTTATAACTTGTCTGTGAAATTTGGTGAAAAATGGAGTTGGTTTGACGTGATTCGGACGTCCAGTTGTGAAAATTAGAAGTTTCAAAGTTTTCTTTAAAATTTCATTTGGTTTGCTGTTCAATTCATAGTTCTAGGTCTTATTTTGGCTATTTGATCGCGCGAGCAAGTTCGTATGAATATTTTTAGACTTGTGCGCACTTTTGGTTTAGAGCCCCAAGGGCTCGGGTGAGTTTTGGATAGGTCACAGAGTGAAAACTGGACTTAGAACTCAGCTAGTGTTTCAGATTTTTGTTGCAGGCTTCAGACCTCGCATTTGCGAGGTCAATCATCGAATTTGCGACCACTATTGGGTTCGCATTTGCGATCTACTCATCGCATTTGCGAAGAGTAGTTGGGAAGGCTAGAGTTCGCATTTGCGAACCAACCTTCGCAATTGCAATGGGGACGGGGGGAGGGGCGCATTCTTCGCATTTGCGATCATTGGGTCGCATTTGCAGTCAGCCCAATTAGCATTTTCGAAGACAGCGGAGCTGTGAAGGGCTTTATATTTTCGATGATTCCTTGGCATTTGCGGGCTTCATATTTGCGAAGCCCAGGTCGCAAATGTGACATTTGCAATTGGGTAAATATGACTTCAAACCAGCGCCACCCCTACCCCCTTCATCTTCTTCCTATTCCTTCAAACCAGCGCACCCCTCTCTCGCTAGAAAATTACTCTCCGAGCAAATCTTCGTCGGAAAATTACTCTCTGAGCTCTGGAGGTCATAGATAGTAGAATTTTGTGATGAAAGGGATAGTTTTTGGTAATTTTCGATAGCTTTGTTGGAGATTTAATGGTGGTTTCGATCGCCGGAATTGAAGCTCTGGTGGTTCAATGGTGAAGATGGAATGTTTTGGGAAGAAGTGAAATTAATGTGTGGAAAATAAAATCTAATGGGGCTCACATAAAATAAAGTTAAATTTAAAAGAAAAAAGAAAAAAACCTTAATTTTGAGGGTTTCACGCGCTTAGAATTAAGTGTAAAGCACACACTTTGTCATGTCAGCGTGAAGGGTTTGCGAGGTCGCACTTTAGTGGACTTGAAGTGTCTAAAGGGTAAAGGGTTCAGTTGAAGTGTCTGACTGACCGTTGAGGACAACTTGAAGGGGCCGTTTATGTATTTCGCCATTAAATTTTAATTTTATATTAATTTTTCCACTACTTTGGTCGCAAACATGTATATATAATTATAATAATATTTAATTTTATTTGAGTTTTTCCACTAATATGGTCGCAAATCTGATTTAAAATTATTTATTTATTTATTGTTCTGACTACCGTGGTCGCAAATCTAATTTAAGACTATTTATTTATTCGTATTTCCGACTACAGTAGTCACAGATATTCCTAAATCTGAAATATTTTGATGCATTTTGCGACTACTATGGTTTGAAATAAGTCGAAAAACTGATAATTTTTTGCCAAATTCTAGCTCTTTTAAAGCAATACCACCTACCAATTCAAATATACAACAACCAATTAATCTACCATGCTAACCAATCAATCCACCATTGCAACTAATCAAACCCATAAAATGTAAAACATAATTTTTTGTAACTAAAACATCCAAAAAGAGTTAAACATTCTGCCACCAGTCAATCTAGTCTAAAATATTACAATCATAGTCAAGTGTAAATATTATCAAGTCTAAACATCCAACTACAACAAATAATAATGTCTCAAACATCAATAACCATAACAAACTAAAACTCATTACCCCCGCCATCGCCGCCATTAGAAGGAGCAAATGGATGTTCGCTCATAAATTTCTCCACTAGACTCTATAATTTGTTAAAATTTGCACGATCTTCTTTCCGTTCCTCCTTCAATTCTTCAACTTCTTTTCGTAATGCTTCCACCTCTTCGTGATCTTGCGAGTAACTCGCATCACCAGACAACAATGTCGTAGAATGACCTACAAAATATTGTGATCCAAGACCATAGGTTCTACCTTTCTTTGCGCCACCAATCACCTGCGTCCATATTGAAGCTACATCTTTGAGTGACACTTGGGTTGAGCTACCATCCTCGGAATCAGATTTACTTTGACGTCATTCCTCAAAACATTGTTGATAGGTTTCCTGAAATTAAAATAGAGATAGAAACGACATTCAAATAGAGTATCAACTTTTGAAAAGGTTCCCAAAAAAGTTGCAAAGATTATTTCCCATCAAATGATCACTGCACTCAACACTGAAGCAACTTCATCATAATGTGCGATAGTGACTTTAGAAATTTGAACAGGCAAAACTAGATAAGCCTCATATGATCGTTTAGCATTTGTCTTATCCCAAGGAGCTACCTTTTGAGAATTTAAAAGGCGGATTTTTTTTTCTTCAATTTATCAAGTAAAAGAAACATTCAAAGATTTATATTTTTCAACAAAAATCTGAACTTTACTCCATGAAAGCACTTTTACCCTCAACTTTGCACAAAATCATTAATCTATCCATCTATTTACTTTTCAGAAACCACTGACCTTTGCTCCATAGCACCTTTCACCTTAAATTACTACCAGCAAGACAAATTACACATTATGAAACAAAAATCTACCAAGCTACCCCATTTTACTGAGAGTGCATCTGATCTAACTAATGAAAACCAAACAAAAACTCACAATTAACATTTAAACAATCAGTTTTCTCTCAAACTGTCAACTTAATCTACAATGCCAAATCACCCATCACTTAATTCACACACACACACAAGACACAAAATCTCAAAACCCCGCATACTCTAACAACAGAGATCTATTTCATAAAATAACAAAGAAAAGACTTACAGAGAACAATGCAAACATGGTGGAAACTCATATGATAGTGACTTCAGCACAATACTGCATCTTTTTAGTTCACAATATTAATGTGAATTCGAAAGTTGTACATAGTTAGTTATAGCAAATTGGTGCGGTTTGACTTTCTTTCCACATCATAACAACCAGATTTTTTTTCTTCAAAAACCAACATTAAGTCCTTAATCATATATCTACTTAAGAAAAATATATATCTACTTAAAATTCATACAGCATCGCATGTTTAAAACTCAAATGATAAGCCAGCACATAAGTTGTCAGTTGCTTAGTATATCTAAAGTTTCTTGTAAGTGTAACAATTCATGTGCATATGGATCAACATGCAACTAAGTAAAACATAGGAAATGCTAGTTCGATTACAACTAGTGCAATCTGAATCAATGAACGAGAAAGAAGATTTGAAGCAAGTGATCAACCAAGAAATATAAAAAAAGCAATTAATCAGTTCACTATTACTTCCAATCCGAGAAATGATAAGAGAATGGCAGAGGCCATTTGATGGCTACAATGTCTGGTAAATAGGCAGCAGATGATCGTTTTGCTTTGAATCTTCCACTTGGCTTTGTATGTTACTATTATTAATAGAATAAAAGCACAATTGGATATCTGCATTATTACATTTTAACAAGCTCTTTATGTCAGCAAATCAATAATTACATCACTAAAACTTATTTGGAAAATCTACTACATTGAGTCACCAAGCAAGCGATAGACTTTTCTTAAAGCAAAACGAGACATTTGACAGGAAAAGGATGTCTCTTCTGAGTTCAAGCACTCGAATCATTGCTAGATAAATTAGACATGCTTAATTCTTTTTCTTCCATACTAATATCAGATCACTCAAGTTTGCTCAGATCAGTCATCACAAGCTATGTACTAATTGGATTTGGTTCCTGTTAACAAAGCTGGAAACGAACCAGCTACGTTTGAGTCAGATTTGCAGGATACTGGTGCAGTGAATGCAACAGTTGATCGAGCCAATTCCGGGGCTGCCAATACCAAGGTTACAGGAGAAAAAAACAAAGGAAAAGGGATAGTTGAATCTAAAAAAGCAATACTCTCTTGTTTCCATTAGTAGTTACTGACTATCTGTAGCATCTCCCAGTAGAGACCAAAAAACATATGTTATTCACTTCATTTGCCTAAGACTTGAGAGGGAGAGTTACCTGGTATTTTTTCTGGTTTAAGTTAGCAGGTATCTTAGTGGAATAATCTAGGGCCAGCTTGGATACCACCATTATTAAAATAACATATAAAGAGATTGTCTGAATATCATCTATTACTTCCTTCCAACTTAGCTAATGTTCACATATCTTTGATCATTTCCCTTTGTGATACTTTGTTGTTTGTTTGGATTAACGGCAATAGGAAATTTAAGGGGAGATTTGTTGAAATGTGAAACATAATAAACTTGTTTCCATTAGTTCACATTAGTTTACATTTTTCTACATGCGTCTACATTAGTTCATGAACTAGACATTAAGTAAGTACATGCATTAGAGTGTGAATTTCTTTATGCATTGGTGTCATCCATGTAACTTGAATGAAGTGAGGTGTGGACTTAGTTATTGTGTTTACATATACACTAGGCTAGATGCATGAAAGAGTTCTCCTATAAATAGCTATGTAATCTAGCCATTTGATGTAAGCCAAGTTGAATAGAAATCCTCCTTTCCTCCATTTTTCTTCTTTGTGAGTTTTGAGTGTTCTTTTGTGTTGTCTTGCTCTCCCAAAATTTCTAACATTTGGTATCAGAGCACGGTGTGTTTGAGAGACAACCAAACTTGAAGAAAGATGACGAATAGTAATGGAACTCCATTCCAAGTTCCTATGCTCACAAAAGAAAACTATGGAAATTGGTGTATCCGGATGAAGGCCTTACTTGGTGCCTATGATGTTTGGGAACCGGTGGAAGTTGGAGGTGATGAAGGGGAAGATGATACTGCCTTTAGAAAGAAGGATCAAAAGACGCTCACTCTCATCCATCAAAGTTTGGATGACAAGATGTTTGAGAAGATTGCAAATGCAACCACCTCCAAGCAAGCATGAGAGATTCTTCAAACTTCCTTTAAAGGTTTGGATAAAGTGAAAAGAGTTCGTCTCCAAACCTTAAGAAGAGAGTTTGAATCATTGCATATGAAGGAATCCGAATCCGTTTCGGATTATATTTCAAGAGTTTTGGCTATTGTCAATCAAATGAAGAGATATGGTGAAGACTTGAGTGATGATAGGGTCGTTGGAAAAATACTACGATCCCTTGATTCAAAATTTAATTATATTGTTGTGGCTATTGAAGAGTCCAAAGACTTGGACACCATGACCATTGAAGAACTCACGGGTTCTTTGCAAGCACATGAAGAAAAGTTGAAGAAACCGAAAGAAGAATCGGTTGAACAAGCGTTGCAAGCAAAACTTTCTTTCAAGGAGAAAGATGAAAAGCGTGGCTCGCAACAAAGAGGTCGTGGACGTGGACAAGGCCGTGGTGGAAGAGGAAGAGGTGGTAGTCAACCACCTAGCAAAGAGAACAAAAGCCAAGACTATAACCAAGGAAGAGGCCGTGGAAGAGGTAGAGGATGGAGGCAAAGTCAAGGAAGGTATGATAAGTCTAATATTGAATGTTATACTTGTCATAAATTTGGTCATTTTTCCTGGGAATGCAAAAGTAATGTGGAAGAGAAAAATAATTTTGTGGAGAGCAAAAATGAAGATGGAGATGGCACTCTACTTCTTGCTTGCAAAGGAGAAGAAAGTGTAGAGAAAAATCAATGGTACCTTGACTCCGGTGCAAGTAGCCATATTTGTGGAAAGAAGAATTTATTTGTGGAGCTTGAAGAATTGAATGGTGGCAACATCACTTTTGGAGATTCTTCACGGGTTAAAATCAAAGGAAAAGGTACGATTTTAATTCGCTTGAAAGATGGTAGCCACCAATTAATTCCTAATATTTTGTATGTACCGGAGATGAAAAGTAACATTTTAAGCTTGGGACAACTTTTGGAGAAAAATTATGATATTCATTTGAAGGATAAAAAGTTGTTTATGAGAGATGAAAATGGGAGATTGTTAGCCAAAGTTCCTATGGCTAATAATAAAATGTTTATTTTGAATCTTCAAAGTGATGTTCCAAGATGCTTGCTATCATGTGCCAAAGATTCATCTTGGCTTTGGCATATGAGATTTGGCCATGTGAATTTTGATAGTTTAAGGTTGATGAAGAAGGAGGCCATGGTGATTGGGTTGCCAACAATTGATCATCCGAGCCAACTTTGTGAAGGATGTCTCTTTGGAAAGCAAGCAAGAAAAAGCTTTCCTAAGGAGTCTTTGACTAGAGCTTGATGCCCATTGGAGTTGATTCACATGGATGTGTGCGGACCAATCAAGCCATCTTCACTTGGTAAAAGTAATTATTTTTTACTTTTCATTGATGATTTTTCTAGAAAAACTTGGGTTTATTTCTTGAAGGCAAAATCGGAGGTGTTTGAGATTTTCAAAAATTTCAAGAGCATGGTGGAGAAACAAAGTGGCTACCAAGTGAAGTCATTGCGGTCCGATAATGGTGGAGAATTCACTTCAAATGAATTCAAGGTTTTTTGTGAAAAGAATGGAATTCGTCATTTTTTGACAGTTCCAAGATCACCACAGCAAAATGGCGTCGTGGAAAGAAAGAACCGGACTATTCTCAACATGGCACGGAGTATGTTGAAGAGCAAAAATATGCCAAAGGAGTTTTGGGCTGAAGCAGTTGCTTGTGCGGTGTACTTGACAAATCGGTGTCACACCAAGAGTGTTCGTGACAAAATACCTCAAGAGGCTTGGAGTGGTTTCAAGCCAAAAGTTGCTCATTTGAGAGTTTTTGGGAGCATTGCTTATGCACATGTGCCAGATGAGAAGAGGTCCAAGCTTGATGATAAAAGTGAGAGGTATGTTTTCATTGGCTATGATCAAAATTCTAAAGGTTATAAATTATATAACCCAAGAAATGGCAAAGTCACCATAAGTAGAGATGTGGAATTTGATGAAGAGAATGCTTGGGAATGGAAAGCTAAAGAGCAAGATTACTCTTTTAGTCCTTTCTTTGAAGATGATGATGGAGAAGTTGTGGAGCAGCCTATCACACCACCAACACCGCCAACACAAAATCAAGAAGGAGATGAGTCAAGTGCAAGATCTTCAAGTGAGGTGCCTCGGAAGACTAGAAGTCTTCGTGACTTGTATGAGAATACAGAAGTGGTAAGAGATGATTTATATGTTTTTACTCACTTTTGTTTGTTGGTGGATAGTGAGCCTGTAACTTATGAGGATGCTGCCCAAAATATCAAATGGAGAGATGCCATGGATGAAGAAATCAAAGCAATCAAGAAGAATGATACTTGGGAGTTGGCCACACTTCCAAAAGGCAAAAGCACCATTGGTGTCAAATGGGTGTACAAGTTGAAGAAAAATTCCAAGGGAGGAGTGGAAAGGTATAAAGCAAGATTGGTTGCCAAGGGATACAAGCAAAAGGCCGGTATTGACTATGATGAAGTTTTTGCGCCGGTTGCTCGTTTGGAAACAATTCGTTTTATTATTTCTTTGGCAGCTCAAAATCAATGGAAGATTCATCAAATGGATGTCAAGTCGGCTTTCTTGAATGGTGTTTTGGAGGAAGAAGTGTATATTGATCAACCTTTGGGCTATAAGGTTGAAGGACATGAAGACAAAGTGCTAAAATTGAAGAAGGCACTTTATGGCTTGAAGCAAGCCCCACGGGCTTGGAATAGTAGAATTGACAAATATTTTCAAGCAAATGGTTTTTCAAAGTGTCCACATGAACATGCACTTTATGTCAAGATTGCTAAAAATGGTGACGTCTTACTTGTTTGCTTGTATGTAGATGATTTGATCTTTACAGGAAATAATCCAAAGATGTTTGAAGAATTCAAGGAGGCTATGGCAAGAGAGTTTGAGATGACGGACATTGGCTTAATGTCCTACTACCTTGGAATTAAAGTGCAACAAAGGGATGATGGAATTTTTATTTCTCAAGAAGAATATGCAAAGGAAATTCTCAAGAAGTTTGATATGGAGAATTGCAATCCAGTTAGCACCCCCGTTGAATGTGGAGTTAAAATATCCAAGCATGGAGATGGAGAAAAGGTCAATCCCACACTTTTCAAGAGTCTTGTTGGAAGCTTAAGGTACTTGACATGTACAAGGCCGGATATTCTTTTTGGTGTTGGACTTGTGAGTCGCTTTATGGAAGAGCCTACTACCTCCCATTTGAAGGTAACCAAAAGAATACTTCGGTACATCAAAGGTACACTTGATTATGGAATATTTTATTCATTTTCCAAGGACTCCAAACTTGTTGGATATTGTGATAGTGATTGGGCTGGTGATATTGATGATAGAAAGAGTACTACCGGGTTTGTTTTCTTTCTTGGAAATTCCGCATTTACATGGAATTCTAAGAAGCAACCAATTGTGACTTTGTCAACTTGTGAAGCGGAGTATGTGGCAGCTTGTTCTTGTGTGTGTCATGCAATTTGGCTAAGGAGCTTGTTCGAGGAACTTCACCAACCACAAGAAGATGCTACAAAGATTTTTGTTGACAACAGATCGGCTATTGAATTGGCCAAGAACCCGGTGTTTCATGAAAGAAGCAAGCATATTGATACGAGGTATCACTTTATTAGAGATTGCATATCTAATAAAGTTGTGGAGCTTGAGCATGTGAAGTCACAAGATCAAATTGCGGATATTTTCACCAAGCCGTTGAAGATTGAGCTTTTTCAAAAGCTAAGGATGGCACTTGGAGTGATGAAACAAGTTTAAGGGGGAATGTTGAAATGTGAAACATAATAAACTTGTTTCCATTAGTTCACATTAGTTTACATTTGTCTACATGTGTCTACATTAGTTCATGAACTAGACATTAAGTAAGTACATGCATTAGAGTGTGAATTTCTTTATGCATTGGTGTCATCCATGTACCTTGAATGAAGTGAGGTGTGGACTTAGTTATTGTGTTTACATATACACTAGGCTAGATGCATGAAAGAGTTCTCCTATAAATAGCTATGTAATCTAGCCATTTGATGTAAGCCAAGTTGAATAGAAATCCTCCTTTCCTCCATTTTCTTCTTTGTGAGTTTTGAGTGTTCTTTTGTGTTGTCTTGCTCTCCCAAAATTTCTAACAAGATTGAGACCTTTTTTTTTTCCCCATAGCATACAAATATAAGAAGAGAAAGAGACCTAGCAGCAGGTTTTCTACATCTCTCTGAAAATGGTTAAGCATAGTGTGTGCAAGTTAGGAACAAATATGGACTTGTCATACACAGCTCAGGAGGAAGATTATATGGCGTAACAAACACTGGCCAACATGAATATGGTGCAGCAGACACGGAAAAGGGAGTGAATCCGTCTGCACATAAACCCAACCTAATATTTCTTGGTTCACTAGCAAAATCCGGAAACACCCTATCAAAATGCTTCCATGCTTTTCCATCTGACGGATGACACAGAATACCAGGTGGCCTTCTATTTTCATAGTGTCATTTCATATGAGGAGCAGAGCTCATTGATGCATACAACCCTCTTTAACCTAGGTATAAGGGGTAAGTAATGCATCGCCTTAACTGGAACCTTCTTGTTTTTTGAATTTATGACTTTTTTGTAAAGAGGTTGGTTACAAAATTTGCAATTTTCTAAGGCTGCATCATCCTTATAGAATAATATGCAACCTTTCTCACAACAGTCAATCCTCTCTGATGAAAGTCCTAACTTAGAAACCAATTTCTTTGTTGTGTAGAAATATTTGGGTAGGTCAATTTTATTCGGATTAAGTTCATTCATAAGGACAATGATAGAGTCCATGCCCGCTTGCGAAATACTTGAATCTGATTTAATACTTAATAATCTAACTGTGACAGACAACTTAGAATGCATTGAGCCTTCATACAATGGACGACTTGATTTCTGTAATTGTTCATAGAAACGCTTAGCATCCTCATTTGGTTCAGACTGAGCCTCCGGGTGCATCACAAAAGCATCCCTAACCATTTCACTGAATCGAGAATTTTCAGTATTATTCTCTAGTAATGGGCTACCCTCGCTGCCAAAAAAGTTTTGAAAATCGTCGTTGTCACACCTCCTTTTTACGCCCACCTCGAGGGGTAAATGCGAGGGAGTTTTTCCATCTAAAGTGACAATATTCGAAATGGGATTATTTGTTTATTTTCAAAGTCGCCACTTGGAATAAATTATGGTGTCCCAAGTCACCGATTTATTTAAATCCCAAATCGAGGAAATTTCGACTTTCCAAATAAAGTCTGCGAACCAGAAATTCTAAGTAAGGAATTCTGTTGACCCGGAGGAAGGTATTAGGCACCCCCGGATCCCGTGGTTCAAGCACGGTCGCTTAAACTATTGTAAATGGCTAAAATATCTGATTTTAATACATATTATAAATCATGTGATTTTAATCAATTCTAAACCGCTTTTATTAACTTAGAAACTGTACATTTAGACATTTGAATAAAACGGGCCTAATCTTGATCTGGACCCAGGCCCCCTAACGAGTATGTAGGTCAAACATGTGCCCGGGTCATTCATTTTTAGTCTATACCGAGTAAAACAAACTATCAACTTTTAACAACACTTCCGTTCATGTGAAATATCCATTGAAGTCGTTTCCAATTAATTTATGCGAAGCGATAATGTACGAAATGATTCCGATTTAACTAACTTACTACTAAATAATTGGAAAAGCACCTGATTCCAACGAAAACTCTTAATAAGGCATGAGCGTTTATCTTCTAATATCAATTATATCTCAACTTCTCCTATCAACTAGATTAAAGAAGGGAACATTTATCCGGGCGTGCATCGTTAAATTGGGTAGATTCAAAAAGGGTAATAGAGAGACTAATTACTACATTGCGAAAGCCAGTTCGAGTAAATCATTATTGGATATGAAATTGTCTACTTTTAAACTTGTTATTTTTTCTTTTATCTAACCATTAAACTAACGCAAAGTTCGAATTGTGGAACAACTTAAGGCTAGCATTAACGTTTACAGGATTTACATACTAATAAGGAAATGCCGACTTAGTCTTACAAACCCATGATCTTAACAAACTTCAAAGTCTAACATTATACAGATGCATTCCTTACAATTGACAAATAGGTTCGACAAATTATCTAACTAAAAGGGCGATACAAGCGTATGATTCCACAGTGAGCATTTTTATTTCTTCAAACTCCA
>MU769767.1:0-24741 GCA_026770625.1 Nicotiana glauca
TTCCTAATTAATTCTCTTTTATTTATTTTAATTTTTTGGAATTCTTTACTTGGGGTAAAAATCACGTGCTCACAACCATCTTTTCCTTCTAATTTGGACTTTCATTTCTGTTCCATTTTGCGCATAGTACATAATTGATAGACTTATTGTGCCACACAGTTGTCTACCTCCCATGAACTTGTAATATCATTGTGCCTAGTTTAATCGGTTTACAATACCACAACTTCACCACCTGTATTCTCACTTTTCATGGTATGTAGACATGAACTATCACTAGATCCTTTGGTTGATATTTAGTGTCACCCAAGTCGGTTGCATTGCGATTATTCTCTTATAACTTTTATTAACGCTTGTGCTCTAAGCGAGTCCACCATTTTGATGCAATATATTTTATGATAACCATGACCATCTCAATTTAAAGGTTTTCTCTCCATTTCTTCCCGCCTCATTCTTCCTAGTTAGTGAATAGCCGCGTACTCTTCCATATGTTACATGGTCTTTTACCTTAGGTATTTCATCTGGCTCACCTCTGAACTCTTATTAGGATATCCGTGGGAAAGTGTGTTCGTCCGCATATCACTTAACACTTATCTATTTGTAAGATTCCTTAGAGGCTCTCCATCAAGCCCAAATACCCTCTTGGGTTATTGTAGCATAACATTTATTTTTCCCACTTGTTCTGCCTTTCTTAATGTCCTGGAATTTTGGTTAAATCACAAATCTATGATTAGCCCATTCTAAAAAAAACTTGCAATCTTTCATATTTGACCTATGGTACTTCCTTGGGTTCCATTGCTCCTGACCTTCTGACAAGTATAAAATCCCTTTACAAATATAGTCTTATTTTCTAGGATAGTTGACCCTATCATTCACATTACCATGTGTGAAGAATTTACCTTTATTAAACTTCCACCTTCTTGGGGTACTAGTTGTCTATCATTAGCATATCTTTTCAGAGAGTCATGTTACCCATTATCTCTTTTCTAGACCACGCATGTCTTGAACAAAATATTCAAATATCATAGCTACATGGTCTCACTCTTTTTGCATTGTATTTAAGTGGCCTTGCGACGGCCCTTCCTCCCCCACTTGGGGCGAATGTCCTGGATTTTGACACAAGTCTTGAATTTAGCAACTTTAGGGGCATATATCTCATACATCTATCCCTCATATATCACGTGCTTGTATAACCAATATTCCTTAACACCATAGGATCATTTACATATTTCTCGCACTATCCACGTGTGTTATTCAAGCTTACATCTCATTTATCAAATCAATGCCTCTTTGGCGGGTAATCACTTTTAACACATTCTCAAATAAAGTATACTTATGGTACTATGTACTTATACTATATATCCACACCATTTGTTCAACAAGATACATATGCCATCTCCTTAATATCCATGTCTTTGCCCATTGGTCATGACATATGACAACATTACTTGAAATTGACGAAAGAGCATTTACCTTGAATCTCAATAGACGAGTAAGAAAATAATCTTATAGTCAAGCTTTATCGCACGATCTGGAGAGTTGAAGAAGGGTAGCATTCCTAAATGTCCATGTAGCCTCCAACTTATAGATGTGGTCGACAACACGCCGATAAAAAGGACTCTACTAGACACGGCTCCGAGACATCCTAGGACACTTTAAAACCTTAAGCTCTGATACCAAGTTTGTCACGCCCCAAAATAGAGGGACATGACCAGCACTCAATCGGAGGACCCCAGTCAAGCGGACCTGGAATTTGTCTTTCCTATCCCACGCGTTACCCCGTGATTCCAATATACATACTTCTTTCGAAATAGCAATTTAAGACATAAGCAAAATACATACAACATTTACCAACGTGGACCACGATTCCGAACCGTACAGTTACTACCCAAAATACTATTATATCTACGGAGCCTCTATGAATACTAGAAACTCAACCAATACTTGCTGGCGACAAGGCCCCGGCTATACCTTACAATACATAATAAACTCAAAAGAAGGTGGCATGAACCACACATGGCCCCAAAAGGAAGTGGGGCTCACCAATGCAACTGATGGGATGGAGAGGAGGCACTACTATCGATGAGCTGAATTACCTGCTATTGAACCACCTACAATCATAACACGAAATGTAGCGCCCCCGGTAAAAGGGACGTCAGTACATTTGAATTGTACTGATATGTATAACTAAACACCATCTAATTAGAAAGAACTATCAAACAAGAATATAGAATTCATAAAAGTAAACCAAAAGCTTTAACAATTCCCACATCAACAAATAAAAGGGATCACATATCTTTCACATAATTTCCATACCTCTAGGTTGCGCTTCATAGCCCGTCCATTGGGTTCACATATCATATTATACACCTATGTGTTTCATAGCCCATTCATAGGTTCCATATATTATATTATACACCTATGTGTTTCATAGCACGTCCATAGGTTCCACAAATTATATTATACACCTATGCGCTACTAGCCCGTCCATAGGTTCCACAAATTATATTATACACCTATGCGTTTCATAGTTCGTCCATAGGTTCCACATATTATATTATACATCTATGCGTTTCATAGCCCGTCCATAGGTTCCACAAATTATATTATACACCTATGAGTTTCATAGCCCGTCCGTAGGTTCGACATATTATATTATACACCTATGTGTTTCATAGCCCGTCCATAGGTTCACATATCAATTAATCGGCACATGGGCCACAATCATTACAGCATGCTTGGCACTAGGCCTCATTTCATAACTCAATCTCTTATTTCCCACATTTCACATCATTTCAACATATTTCACTTCAATATCAATTTCAACAACTAGCCATTTAATTCAAGATTTCAAGTACATATTAGAGAAAACATGAATCCTCGGCATATACAATATCTCCGAAACTATACACCTCAAGTTTATTGACAATGGAACTTTAAACACAACGGATTCCTCCAAATCAATAGCGGAGATGCACCAACCCATAATAAAAACACATCAAAGTCACAAGCAAACAACTACACCAATTATTCTTATATCCTTCTTTTCCATTCATGACAATATACAATTATAGTTCAAGTTCTTTCCACATTGCCATACTCTATTTCCCAAATTCATTTGATTACTTCAAACATCTCTATACATAGAGGACTTCAAATAGTTTGACATAATATATGCAACTCAAATCTCAATTTAAGGTTTTAGCATTTCATTACATAACTCATATCTTTTGCTTCTTTCAAGTTATCAAGATAGCACGTTAATCATGTTGAGACACATCTTCCAGGCATATAAGATTGCAACACCAATTCTTGTAAAATAATAATCGATGCAACAATTCAACTTTAATCTTACCATATTCACATAAATATCGTTGAAGCTCGATTTCTAAAAGACGGGGTTTTAGCCATACATACCTCAAATTCGCCCCTTAATGATAGTACAATGATCCGACACACTTAAACAACTTCAATCTACAATACAACATTCAATAGGGCCAATATTAGTAATAAATTCCATAACTTATGTCATTTAGGCATNAGAGATGATAGACATACCTCTTATAGTAAGAATCTTTAGAATCCCTACTTGTGGTGTTCTTGATAAATTCAAGGATTTGAGTGAAATTCTATGGATTTTCCAGATTAATCCTTGTTAATAAATGTGTTTAAGAGTAGTAATCAACTCAAAATACTCCAACAATCTTACATTGGATCATAGTAATGAAGTTTGGGACAAAATCCCCTTGAGAGAGCAAGCCCTTGCTCCAAAAATGGCTTTGGAACCCTCTAGGCCGGTCTAGGGGTATTAAAAACCTTCTAGGCGCGCGAACTTGCGCATAGTTCGCGCGTCGGGGGCAGAATACTCAGCAAAAACGCGCGAACTCGCGAGCTCGCGCAATGTTCGCACACAGTTCGCGTGAGTGACACCTGACCAGAATAATAGTCATAACTTTTTGTATACATCTCCAAATAACAAATGGTTTGTTGCGTTGGAAACTAGACTCAAAGGGCTTTAATTTGATAGTTTGTTCCTCACACAACTCCTTATATACCTGGAGATATGATCGTTCAAACGGAGGTCTTGTGCGCACTCATTTACAAATTTCGTCTAATATGCAATTTTCCAACTTGGCTTAGACTTAGGCCTCTCCTTAGACCCCAAATCACTTATAATAAGACTTATACACTTATTACCATATCCAATTGATATTCATATTATCATAAATCCTTATTTGCACGCGAAATAAAATAATTTAGCCTACCTTGGCATGACGAAATCTTAAATTACTCGGAAAAATATTTCCGGGGCCTTTCACGGGGATGTGCTCACTAGTGGAGACTCCCTATTTTGTTAGTGTCATACCTTAAAATAAGAAAAAGGCTGGACAAGTTACTAAGTCAGATGGCCTTTTGGTTTCCGGTACGTAGCCCCTTCCTCGACTTGAGTTGTCCGCTCGGGTACACAGTCTAGAACATATACTCAGGTTTTGAACCAAGAATAACTCGACCTCATGCCGGATCCCTAGTAGGACGTTTTTTTACATCATGTGCATTTGATTTAGGGGACTCAACACAAGGGTTGGGTCCGTCTAGGACAGGTGATCCGAAATGAATTGACCATCCTGATGCATCTTACGTGCTACTTACACATTTATTTGCTCGGCTTTGCATGTTTATCGGCTTGTCTAAATGAGTGAAAATTGAGAAAAAATAAGCAGTGTTAGGACTAAGTGAGGGTGACCATTTGAAAAAACTCAATGCCCAACTAGTACCGAATGCTGCCGGATTTTTTGAAAAATGAAGAAAAAATGAGAGAAAAATATTTGAAAAAAAAGATAGAAAGAAAATTGTTGTTCAACATAGTTTTGATTTTGGCAAATCTGCCCGAACTACGCTGGTTTGATTCTCACCGGATGCGAGATACGTAGGCAACCCTCATCGGGTCAAACCTCCCTTTTGCAAAAATAGCCAGAAAAATGTCAAAATTTTAATTTTCGTCATAAATAAGTCGGATGATGCCATTCTTGTTAAAATAAGCAGAATGTCCCAAAAAGGACGGCAGAAGGATATTTTTGCAAGAACAGCCACCCCGAGTCATTTTAACCGGTTAGCAGGCACAGCCTTAAAATCTTCCTCCCAGAAGTGCTGAAAGGCTGTATCCGCAAAACCAAGTCTTTGTTTTTCTGTTTAAGTCAAAATAAGTCATTAAATTACTTTAAATAAATGTGCAGGATGAGCACGATTCAAAATAAACCTTTCTCAATCATGAATAAAACCCCTTTAGAGTTGCGTCTGTGGTGGAACGATCTAGAAGGAGAAGGGCAAGATGAAGTCAAGAAATATTTGAAAGGGCTTATCGGTTTGTTGGATATTACGCCTCGAGGAGACATCATCAGGGCACTAGTTACATGCTGGGACCCGGCGCACAACGTATTCCATTTTTCAGCCTTTGAACTCACCCCGACCTTAGAAGAAATAGCCTGGTACATCGGAAGTGTTGAGGTTCCTTTAAGACACAAATACTTGGTTGCCTCGAGAACTGTGACCGTGCATAAATTCTTAGACTCACTGAAGATAAGCAGGATGGTCCATAACACGGATTTGGCGGATGGCTTTTGTACTCCACACTTCATATACCAAAGATATGGCCACATTGGAGGGTTCAATAAACCAGAAAATAAGATATGTAGCAAAGGAAACCGCCAAAAATGGGAAGAACATAGACGTTTTGATTTTATGGTGGTCTTTTTGGGACTTTTGGTGTTCCCGAGGAAAGATGGAAATATTGACATAAAGATAGCCGGGGTTGTCAGCACTCTACTCACTCAAGACAAAAGCACTCTTGCGCCCATGATATTAGCTGAAATCTTTCGCGCTCTTACATCCTGCAAAGCCGGAGGAGACTTCTTTGAGGGGTGCAATCTATTGTTGCAAATGTGAAAGACCGAACACCTGTGCCATCGTCCTCAGTTCCTGAGTTATGGGTCTACAGAGAAAACCTGTATAGAGGAGTTTTATACGAGGATTAAGGGGGTCAGCTTGCATGAAGGATTCACGAGATGGACATCATACTTTCGATCCCTCACTGCCAGTCAAATAGAGTGGACGTTTGGATGGTTGCCTGTTGATGAAATCATATATATGCCAGCAGCAGGGCCGCACTTTCTCTTGATGGGTCTTAAGAGCATTCAGTTGTATGCTCCGTATCGAGTTCTAAGGCAACTCACGAGATGCCAAATAGTGACAAAAGATGGCGATCTTAGTCTCCAAGTGGTTGAGATTGGTCCTCATGGCCGGTTTCCTGAAGCAAGGGTCCGCCAAGTCTGGAGTGAATGTCAATATTTGGCGGCGAATACCTGTGTACAGGATCGATCTAAAGGGGAAGTTTCACTTGAGAATCATGCCTGGCATAGAAGGGATGTTGCATTTCGGAGGTCGGCCAAAAGTCCTCACCTCCAGGATTTTGCCAAATCATCGCAAGAACAATGGGCCTGGTTAGCTAAAAAAATGAATACAGATCTAAAATAGGAGAATTGGAAAAGCAAGTCCGAGACCTTCAGTTTGAAAATAGTGTGCAAACCGCAGCCGATGAGGGTGAGAAGAAGAAATTGGTCAAAGAGAATGAAGCCTTACGAGCCCAAATTCAAAAGATGAAGATAGCGGCAGCAGATCCCATCAGGAGTCCCAAAGATGCAACTTATAGAAAGTCTAATGCAAAAAGTGACTGACTACAGTTTTGACCTCAACAAAGGAGAAAGAGAATTAGCCGGGGTTCGAAAATAATTGGCTAAAATCGCGGAAGAACGAGGTCGCATGATTAAATAGTTGAAAGAAGAATACGATAATGAGGTCACGAGATTAAGGAAAAGGGTCATCGCCACAGAGAACAAAATGATCAAACAGGCAAAAGAATTCAAGATTGAAAGAGAGCATTGCTACGCGGCATTGGCACAATTAGAAATGGACTTGCAACAACTCTAGGGACAAAACCAGGTAGCCGAGCAGACTTTGGTGGCCAGGGCCCAACAGATAGGGCGATTGCTTCAGGAAAAGGGTAAAATCAGAGAGAGAATCTTAACTGTTGCTCACTACATCACTAGGAAATGCCAAATGTGCGAGAACATGACTCACACCACCTTCTTTGCATCGGTGATGATATTCGTGAAGCAAATAATGAATGACCTGGACAGACTTCAAGGGGAACTTGCATATAGGCCTGCGGCGAGACCGAACGATGTCCTGCGGGCACCAAGAGCTTTAATGTATTCATGAGTGTCATATTTCCCTTTTACTAGAGTTTGTCAGTGTTTGAGTCTGTATTTCCTTTTCTACTAGAGTCTGTCAGTTGTTTGAGTCTATATTTTCTTTTCGCTAAGAGTATGTCAGTTGATTTAGTCTGTATTTTCCTTTGAAATAGAATAGTTGACGGTGGAGTCTGTAGTCCTTCTTTTTATCAGAGTCTATTATGTTGTTTTAATCTGTCAGTGTTGAGTCTTTATAATAAAATTGAAAATCCCAAAACTTTTTGCTTCTATTTTACATTTATTTTGCAAGAACTACGCTTGGTCTGATTCATGCGGGGCCATGATACGTAGGCAATCTACATAAGATTCGACCGTAATCCTAAGGAAAATAGAAAAAGAGAAATACGAGAGAAGTAAATAAAAGAAAGAACAAAAAAAAAGAAGTGCAAAGGAAGAAAATAAGGTATTGAGAGAAAACCATGCCAAAAGAAAAGAAAAAGCAGAAAATGAAAATAGAAAGAGAAGAGGGAATAGAAAATGAGAGAAAAGAAAACAAAAAGAGAAAGAAAAGCGAAAGGGAACAAGAGAAAGGTCGGGATGACGCATGCAACTGTACCAAACATGTAGATATTAATTTAACTGTATAGGTGCATCACACTCTAATGTGCGGTTCACTATCTATTATTTGTTTCAAACAAACCGTTGTTGCTATCAATTCCAGTTAGCTTTAGAAATGGTGGTTGGTTTTTGGTAAGCTGTCATCACATCAATACTTCACCAGATCAAGATGGAGCATAGAAATGTCTAGATATATGACTCTGCCTGCAATTCCCATATCCGAAGACATCCCCATCTCGGGGGTCCCAGCCTCTGAGTCCCTTACAGCTGAAGAGAATCGAGTATTTCGCCGGCGACTCATGGAAATGTGGCATGCTTGGAACAATGGAAAGGAACCCCAAAGCACCATCCCCAGATTCCCGAAGCTATTTCCTAGATCTGGAGGTGCTACTACTGTCCCCATTAGCCACCCAAACACTCTGTTGGGGCAACCTACTATAACTGCTCACTTCCTAGGAACACCTTCTGAGGTTCGCCCCCAGGTGTTCCCATCTGGAACAGCTCCCAACGTCTTCACAGCCCCACCATGTTTCGCAACAACACAACCATCACTGCCAAAGCATGCTTTCGATCCATCGGTTTTTACCTTTCAAAATCCTGTCTTTCAAGATGACCCTCCTCAGTAACCTCAATATACTTACTCTCAGCCACCGCCATACGAGTTTACACCGGGGCAAGACAAAAATCCCAAAGCCCTAGAGCAGGATGAGATGGCAAAGAGAATGAGAAGCCTCGAACAGAGCTTAAAAAAATATGCAAGGCTTGAGCGGGCAAAAGAGTGTCTCCTATACAGACATGTGTATGTTCCCGCATGTACACTTGCCCTCAGGGTTCAAAACACCAAAATTTGAAAAGTATGACGGGCACGGCGACCCCATTGCTAACTTGAAGAAGTATTGCAATCAGTTACGGGGGGCCGGTGGCAAAGAAGAATTGTTGATGGCGTATTTTAGAGAGAGCTTAATTGGCATTGCCTCAGAGTGGTATATGGACCAGGATGTCTCACGTTGGCGTATTTGGGATGATCTTGCCAGAGACTTTGTTCGACAATTTCAGTACAACATAGACATTGCGCCGGATAGGAACTCCTTGGCGAATATAAATAAGAAACCCTCGGAAAGTTTTTGAGAATATGCAATTAAGTGGTGCGAATATGCATCAAGATTGAAGACTCCAATGGATGAGGTAAAGATGGTCACTGTTTTCCTTCAAGCCCAGAAAGCTGATTACTTTTAGAATATGATGTCCGCCATGGGCAAGCCCTTCGCGGAGGAAATTAAAATCGGAGAAATGGTAGAAAATGGTTTGAAAACGGGCAGAATCGTGAGACAATCGGCCATCAGAGCAACCTCCCAAGCTATCCAAGGCGGGTCTGGAGGAATGGCCAAAGGTAAAAAGAAAGAAGAAATAGTTATGGCAGCATCCGGGGAAAGAATATATCGGGCTCCGAGACCTGTGTTCTCTGAAAGAACCCCTCAACACTACTATCCTCACACTGATATGGCTTATGCTCCCCTACCTTATGCGGTCATGAATGCTCAACCTTTCGGCCGACCGCAACCATAAGCTAACAGAAATCAACCTCCATTCCAAAGAAACCAGCCTCCTCACCAGAACTACTATTATCCCCGACCACCACCACAAAATAACTTCCGTCCTCGGGTACCACCCAGAAGACCAAACTTTACACCAATTGGTGAACCCTACTCCAGTCTGTTCCCGAAGCTTGTTCAGATGAATTTGCTGCAACCCATACCACCGAACCGGCAAAACCCGGAATCACCATCCTATCAGCGGGGCATCCGATGTGCTTATCACTCAGGAGTTGAGGGGCATAGTACTGATAACTGTTGGACATTGAAGAAAGTTGTGGAAGATTTGATTGAACAAGGAAAAATAGTGTTGAGGGATGAAGAAACCCCGAATGTGACCAATAATCCGTTGTCGTCTCATAACAACGGGCCGGTAATTGGGATGATTTGTGAAGATAAGGAATTTGATCCAACCTTGAAAGCTATAATTGCTATTGCCGATGCAGAAAGGAAGCCCAAGACACCCCTTAAGTAAGAAAAAGGGGAGAAGAAGAATAAAATTGTCAAAACTGAGCCTGAGAAGACACCTAAAACAAAAGCAGAGATGGCACCTCCTAAGAATGGAATTCTCTACGTTCCGCAAGGTCGCCAAGAAAATCTGTTGGTTGTCGTGCTCCAAGGAAGTTTGAAATAAAGAGGGGAACGCAAATGTATGTGCCAAAAGGAGCTTATGTGGTACGGGGGACAATTAAGCTGCCTCGGCTGAATGAGATAGTGGTTATTGGACGCGTACCACAGAAGCAAATGATAGACCCCTCCGCGGTGCCATGGAACTATCAGCAAACAGTGGTTACATACAAGGGCAAGGAAATTTTGGGAGAACTTCCAGGGAAAACCTCTGTTGAAAAATATTCAAATGTACAGGAGGTAAACAATGCCACACAAAAGCGCTTTCCGTCAAAGAAGCCAGTGAGTGCTGAGGAAGCAGAGGCCTTCTTCCAGAAAATGAAGATGCCTGATTATGAAACAGTAGAGCAATTGAGAAAATATCCTGAACAAGTGTCGATGTTGTCATTAGTGACGAAATCCTCCGAACATCAGAAGATCTTAATGAAAATTTTGAATGAGGCGTATGTACCAATTGAAACTTCAATCGAACAGCTCGAAAGGATGGCAGAAAGGTTCTTTGACGTCAATCAACTCTCCTTTAGTAAAAATGACTTGCCTCCTGAAGGCGCAGCACATAACAAAGCCTTACATCTGACTATCAAGTGTGAAGGTTATTATGTCAAGCGAGTCATGGTGGATGGAGGCTCAGGGGTTGATATCTGCCCACTCTCCACACTGCACAGAACGGAAATTGGGACAGGAAGAATTCGTCCTAATAATGTTTGTGTGAGAGCTTTTGATGGTATTAAGAGGGATACTATCGGTGAAATTGATTTGATATTAACCATAGGCCCAGTGGATTTTGAGGTAACCTTCCAGGTGTTAGACATGGATACATCTTATAATTTTCTTTTGGAAAGGCCCTGGATCCATGCTGCAGGAGTTGTACCCTCCACTCTCCACCAAATGGTGAAATTCTAGTATGAAGATCACGAAATTGTGGTCCACAGAGAAGACGAGCAGTCCATTTATCGTGATCCATCTATCCCATGCTTGGAGGCAAGGGAAGGAAGTGAGCATATTGTTTATCATGCCTTTGAAACTGTGGTGGCAGATCAGTGCGAGGAGGGAAATCTGTGTCCCCAGCCTTTCCTGTCTAATGCTTCAATCTTGGTGGCCAAAGAAATGATTAGACACAGTTTCAAACCAGGAAAAGGGTTGGGAAAAGCTTTACAAGGAATATCCGAGCTGGTAACTCTACCCACAGCAGAAAAGTTTTTCGGGATAGGCTTCCACCCTACCCCAGATGATGAGAAATGGGCCGAGGAAAGAAAGAAGGAAGGATGGGTTCTACCACAACCATTGCCGCATCTCTATGATACTTTTGTCAAGCCTAAGTATGGCGAAGAAGAAGATAATGATGTGTTCACGGCTGAGGAAATCAAAGATATATGTGGAGCTATGAGACAAATGCTTTATGAAACCAACATGGTTCAGCCAAGGAAAGGTACTAGCACCGCTGAGGTGCTCTACATGGGACCGGATGCTAAACTCCAAAACTGGAAGGCTACGCCATTCCCGATCAGGCGGGAGTCCCGGTAGACTAGCCCTGTCACCTCTTCTGCATCCCGAGTTATTTCAGGGTGTAACTCGGATGTTTCTTTTAGTTTCTTGTATTTTAAATTCCCGAATGTAAACCCTGTTATCTTTCCAAATTCCAAGAAATGAAATCAATATTTCATTGTCCATTTTTCTCTTTATTCTTTCTGATTTTTGTTATTTTTCCTTTAATTTTTCTTTTCAGTTATAATAATGCGGCTTTAAATAACATGACATGCTTGTGGACTTCACGCTCAGACTCAAACATGCTGTCTAACTGTGACATAATGAATCAAGAACCAGAATATGATGAAGAAGAGGCTTTTAGGGAAATAAATCGGGAATTGAAACAATTTGAGAACAAACCTAAGCCAAATCTGAATGACACTGAACCGATTAACATGGGAATTGCCGAAGAAATAAGGGAAACCAAAATAAGCATTCACACAGATGAGAAAACTCGAGATGCAATAATCCAACTCCTGTTTGAGTTTAAAGATGTGTTTTTGCTTGGTCATATGATGACATGCCAGGACTGAGCGTGGATCTAGTGGTGCACAAATTGCCAATTTACCCTGATTGTCCTCCAGTACAGCAAAAGCAAAGAAAGGTTAAGACTGATATCAGTGATAAGATCAAAGAAGAAATCACAAAACAGCTGAAGGTGGGGGTAATCCGAGTAGTCCGATATACCACATGGCTGACCAACGTAGTTCCAGTGCCAAAGAAAGATGGGAAAACCTGGGTGTGTGTGGATTACCGAGATTTAAATAGCGCGAGTCCCAAAGATAATTTCCCTTTGCCCAACATTCACATCCTTGTTGATAAATGCGAAAAACATGAGATACAGTCCTTCGTGGACTGTTACGCAGGATATCACCAGGTATTGATGGATGAAGAAGATGCCGAGAAGAAAGCCTTCACTACACCCTGGGGTACCTACTGTTATCGGGTTATGCCATTTGGGCTGAAAAATGCTGGAGCAACTTATATGAGAGCCATGACTGCCATTTTCCATAACATGATGCATCAAGAGATAGAGGTGTATGTGGATGACGTAATCATCAAGTCCCGAACTCAGAGAGACCACGTTCGAGATTTGAGAAAGTTCTTTGAACGGCTGCACAAGTATGATGTGAAGCTGAATCCGGCCAAATGTGCCTTCGGAGTCCCATCAGGCAAGCTCTTGGGCTTCATAGTCAACAGGAGAGGTATCGAGTTAGATCCAATGAAGATAAAGGCTATTCGAGATCTACCACCTCCAAGAACTAAGAAGGACGTGATGAGCTTATTGGGCAGGTTAAACTATATCAGTTGGTTCATCGCTCAACTGACTACTACATATGAGCCCACATTAAAACTATTGAAGAAAGATGCAGCAATCAAATGGACATCTGAATGTCAACAGGCCTTCGACAAGATCAAAGAATATCTGTCAAATCCTCCAGTCTTGGTCCCGCCGGAGCCAGGGAGACCTCTCTTCTTGTATCTGACGGTTCTAGAAAACTCTTTTGGTTGTGTTCTGGGGCAGCATGATATAACCGGCAAGAAAGAGTAGGCAATTTACTACTTGAGCAAGAAGTTCACCAGTTATGAAGCCAAATATACTTTTTCGAAAGAACGTGTTGTGCCTTGACGTGGGTCGCTCAAAAGTTAAGACATTATCTTCAAGCCCACACTACCTACCTCATAACCAGGTTGGATCCTCTGAAGTACATATTCCAGAAACCGATGCCCACTGGGAGACTAGCAAAAATGGAAAATCTTGCTCACTGAATTTGACATAGTCTATGTCACTCGTACAGCAATGAAAGCTCAGGCACTAGCAGATCATTTGGCTGAAAACCCGATTGATGAGGAATACCAACCACTGAGCACATACTTTCCAGATGAGGAGGTAAACTCCGTAGAAGCAATCTACGAAGACACTCGTTCTTGGAAAATGTTCTTTGATGGGGCAGTAAATGCTAGAGGCGTAGGAATTGGGGCAATCTTGATATCACCAAATGGTCAACACTACCCAGGTACAACTAGGCTCCGATTCTTCTGCACAAATAATATCGCTGAGTATGAAGCCTGCATCATGGGCATGAATATGGCAATCGATCAAGATGTTGAAGATTTATTGATCATAGGGGACTCTAATTTGATTATCCGGCAATCCCAGGGAGAGTGGGAGACTCAATATTTTAAGCTCATTCCCTATCGGCAACATGTGGAAGATCTTACCAAGCGCTTCAAGTCGATAAGGTTCAGGTACATTCCCCGGTGTCACAATGAACTAGCCGATGCACTCGCCACTCTAGCTTCAATGCTGCCTTACCCAGGCAATGCCCATATTGACCCTCTGGAGATTCAAATCAAAGAAAAGCATGGGTATTGTAATGCGGTCGAGGCGAAACCCAGCATTAAGCCCTGGTATCATGATATCAAAAGATTTCTGAAAACACAAGAATATCTCAAGCAAGCCACTGGAGATCAAAAGAGAACCATTAGATGGCACGCGGGTGGTTTCTTTTTAAGCGGTGATGTTTTGTACAAAAGGACCCCGGACCTCAATTTGCTAAGATGTGTTGATGCCGAGGAAGCCAGAAGAATCATGCATGAAGTACACACAAGGATGTGCGGACCTCATATGAATGGTTATGTGTTGGCAAAGAAAATCTTGCAAACAGGGTATTACTGGATAACCATGGAGAAAAACTATTTCAGTTTTGTTCGAAAATACCATCAATGTCAGGTGCACGGTAATTTGATTCATGCACCTCCAACAGAGCTTCATCCGATGTCAGCACCTTGGGCGTTTGTTGCCTGGGGTATGGATGTCATTGGGCCGATCGAAACGAAAGCTTCAAATGGGCATAGATTCATATTGGTTGCAATTGATTACTTCACAAAATGGGTTGAGGCCATCACTCTTAAGTCAGTTACCAAGAAGGTTGTGGTAGACTTTGTGCACTCCAATCTCATTTGCCGCTTTGCCATTCCTGCAACTATCATTACCGACAATGCTGCAAACTTGAACAGTCGTCTAATGGGAGAGGTATGTGAACAATTCAAGATAACGCATAGAAACTCTACTCCTTATCGGCCACAAGCCAATGGTGCTATTGAAGCAGCAAATAAGAACATCAAGAAGATTTTGAGAAAGATGATTCAAAGCTCCAGGAAATGGCATGAAAAGCTGCCTTTTTGCATTACTCGGGTATCGTACCACCGTGCATACATCAATCGGAGCAACCCCATACTTGTTGGTTTACGGAACTGAAGTTGTCATACCTGCAGAAGTAGAAATCCCTTTACTTCGCATAATTGTTGAAGCGAAAATTGAGGACAATGAGTGGGTTAAGACTCGGCTGGAGCAGTTGTCATTAATTGATGAAAAATGGATGGTTGCAGTTTATCACGGGTAGTTGTACCAACAAAGAATGGCCCGCGCCTATAACAAGAAAGTTCGTCCCAGGAATTTTAAAGTGGAACAGCTCGTACTCAGACGCATTCTCCCTCATCACCAGGAAGCAAAAGGAAAGTTTTCCCCTAATTGGAAGGGTCCATACATAATCCAGAAGATATTGCCAAGAGGAGCATTGTATCTGGGAGACATCGAAGGAAATGATCCTGAAATAGCAGTCAATGCAAATGCAGTGAAAAGGTACTATGTCTAGGTCTCCCGGTGATGGTTGTTGTGTAATTGAGATAACGAAGACTTTCCTTCCCGCTACCCCAAACACTATCGATCGTTCGTAAAGTTGAGTCGGTTATGCTTTTTTGTTCACCCTCTTTGGAACCCAGAAGTACTACCGAAAATAAAAAAGAAAAAGAAAAGAAAAAAAAAAAGAAAAAGAAGAAAACAAAAAAAAAAGAAAAAAAACAAAATTATTTTCCTGAACTATGTTTGACTTGATTTCGAAAGGATACATAGGCAGCCTCTCCCTGATGTTCAGTCACACCTAAACAAAAATCTCAATTTCCCCAAAAAAATTGAAACTGGGGCAGATGATATAATGGTTCGGCCATGAATCTGCCGAAATGGTTCCAAAGTTGTAGTTCCAAAATCCTTTTCACCCCAAAGACCTTGTACAAGTCTTTTCGATCAATTGACAAAGGCAGGAAAGTGGCAAACGTCATTGTTGGAATCCGATACAATTCAAATTGAGAGAAATAAAATGAGAGAGGCTTATCGGTGAAAACCTTCAGGCACCATAAGGCGATGGTGAGTAGAGAAAATGAAAATGAGAGAGTCCACTTAGTGAAAACTCTCAAAGAGCACTATCGGGCAACGGTGAGAAGAGAAATGATAGAGGTCGATTGGCGAAAACACGCAAAGGGTGTTGTCGGCCGAAAAGAAGACATCTCACCACTAAAAGAATCCTGGCAAGATTCCTTGGTTTTGATATATGGATCAATGGGTTAACGAGAAGCTGGAAAGTTTGTGTGGGTCAGGCGTCCAGTTCAAGAAGCATGTAATGTTCATTTGAAGCCAGCACGCACCCCAGATAAGTCCTTTTTTTCGAAAGGGACGCTTCTCTTTAAACTCAAATGCTTGCCTTTTGCATACTTTTTTTTTCTTTGAATCCCTTTCGGTTTAACTCTGGTTCCAAATTACTACAAAGAAAAGGTGGCGGGACTGGTTCTATAGGGCTCCGCCTGGCAAAAGCTGGAGAAAATACCTAGCCTCAGCGGGTGCGTCAGTCCAATCCCGATTGACCATGGCGGTTGATGCTTCAAAGTAAAGACAGTGGAAAAGAAAGAAAGTCAAAAACAAAAGTCTTAAGAGCAGAAAAAGTGAAAGGGCCAGAGCCTAAACGGGCGAGTCATCATGAAATCCTAAAATTTGAATCCCGCCAGTTTGAAAAGAGAATCACCCTCAAAGCAAACAAGCAGCAAAGTTCTCAACGAAAATGGGGTCGGGATCAACCAATTGGAATGATCAAGGCCATAAAACCAACCACTGTTTCAAACTAACCGATTGTTTTTTGTTGAAAACAGGGGCAATCAAAGCAACCATGCAAGAAACAGGTGCAACCCAAAAGGGAAAAGAAATACGCAAGCACTGAAATAGTTGTGCAGTAGGGAACCGACCAAAAAGGGAAATTTACCCTCCCCAAAACTCTTTCATACGTTTTGCTAAATAAAAAAGGAAAATATATGAAAAGGAAAACAAAAGAAAAGAAAGAAGAAAAGAAATGAAAATGAAAATCCCAAAAGAAAAACAAATCATGGTAGCATAGGACCCCATTCCTTAACCATCTCGGCATAACCCGAGGATCTCCCTGGCATAACCCAAGGAGCTTTCTCTTTCCAAAATCCCGGCATAACCCGATGATCCCCCTGGCATAACCCAAGGGGCTTTTTCTTTCCCAAATCCCGGCATAACCCGAGGATCTCCCTGGCATAACCCAAGGAGCTTTCTCTTTCCAAAATCCCGGCATAACCCGAGGATCCCCCTGGCATAACCCAAGGGGCTTTTTCTTTCCCAAATCCCGGCATAACCCGAGGATCTCCCTGGCATAACCCAAGGAGCTTTTTCTTTCCAAATCTCAGCATGACCCGAGGATCTCCCTGGCATAACCCAAGGAACCTTTTCTTTCCAAAATCCCGGCATAACCCGAGGATCCCCCTGGCATAACCCAAGGGGTTTTTTCTTTCCCAAATCCCAGCATAACCCGAGGATCTCCCTGGCATAACCCAAGGAGCTTTTTCTTTTCAAATCCCAGCATAACCCGAGGATCTCCCTGGCATAACCCAAGGAGCCTTTCCTTTCCAAATCTTGGCATAACCCGAGGATCTCCCTGGCATAACCCAAGAAGCTTTTTCTTTCCAAAATCGCATAACCCGAGGATCCTCCTGGCATAACCCAAGGGGCTCTTTTCTTTCCATCCCGGCATAACCTGAGGATCCCTCTGGCATAACCCAAGGTGCTTTTTCTTTCCCAAATCCCGGCATAACCCGAGGGTCTCCTTGGCATAACCCAAAGAGCTTTTTTCTTTCTAAATCCTGCCATAACCCAAGGAGCCTTTTTTTCTTTCCGTCCCGGCATAACTCGAGGACCCCCTTTTCTTTTCCGGTATAACCCGGCCATGTCCAGCATAAGCTGGATCCATTCACAAGGATACACAATCCTGATTTGATCGCTTAGATATGTGTCACAACTAACTCACAAAATTTTCCTGGTGAAAACTGGGGCAGAAAATTTTGTTCGTTTGTTTGTTTTAGTATCTTAAGCAGGTTGACCTCAAGACATAGGGTGCGAGATGACCGATGGAATGAGTCTCAATCCAGAATAAATAAAAGAAGAAAAGAACAAAAAGAAATGAGCTCTAATGTGAAGAAAACCAGGCTGCGGATTGCTCAAAATTTGATTGAAGTCACAAGCTCTGCCGATCCCGTTTCGACCCAATGCTGTAGAAAGAAGTAAACACCTACAGCTTGCGAGCATTAAGAATCAGATTGGAGTCCACAGCAAAATCAGCTAAGACTCAAGATCAAGTTTCAAGAGGATTACAGATAGGAATCTTGTAATTCATAGTTGATAGGCATAGCTAACTTAGCTTTGATTTTTCTTTTGGTGTAATAAGGAGGTCAACAAGAAGTAGCAGTAGCAGCAGCAACAGCAGTGAAAATCACAGCTCCTGGTAGTCCCAGCTACCAAAACTTCTAGAACTACACTAACCTGATTCCTTTATAGCCAAGGATATGAAGGCAGCCTTTGAAGCAGGTTTCGGTTAGAAGGTTTTCAAAATGCTTCTCTTGGAACGCCAAGCAGGAAAAAATCCCTCATATTGCTCATTTATCTTTGCCCGAAAACCCTTCGTGCCTTCAAGCAAAGAGGGGCACCTGTGAGCACGTGATTTTTGCCACGCTTAAATTACTCCTGTAAAATTCATTAGAACTAGGATTTTTCTTTTATTATTTGAATTTTAGGAATTAATTGCATGATTTTGTATTTTGATTGTATTTTTGTTTGTGCATTTTTATTAATATACTTTTATTTTTGCATCTAACAAAATTCAAACAATAATAAATGAACAAAAATCAAAAGAAAAGGAATTAAAAGCTAATGGGTCTTCATTTTTGGGCCTTAAGTTCGAAGCCCAAACCCCAAATCCGGTAAAATTAGCCCAAACCCAAATCACTCGGTCAATACCTTTTAACCCGAAATCACGCTGTTTGGCATTAATCAATCCAGACCATTCATCCTCTTTAATCCAACGGCCCCCAATTGATCCTGATTTTACATAAAAGTTTCTGAATATTACCCAAACCCTAGAGACTGTATCATCTTCCTCGCATCACTGCCTCTTCGCCGGCTCCGCCCTAACGCCGCCGCTGGAAATCGCCCACGGCGGCGGTCAACCTCTAATCGCACCCATATTTTCACCGTAGAACCCCCTTCCTCTCCTCTTTCTAATCCCCCAAGACTTTGCCCTCGAATCCCAACTGAATGCCTAAAATAGGTGAAACCCTAGGCGCTGCCACCACCGTGCACTGCGGCGCCGTCTCCAAACCCCACCATATGAACACCCTAGTATCTCCTCTACCCCCACATCTCAAATCTCCAAACCCTTTACCTCAAATCCGTCTAGAACTCGTTGAATTTTCAACCAAAAGTGACTATCCAAAACCCTAGTTCATCCAATCGGCCCCAAATTAACACCCTAGGGTCAGCTTCCCTCCCTCATATTTATTCCGTCGTCCTTATCCCTCGAATTCCATTCAAACTCCTCGAATGTTGAATCTGAAGGTGACCCTAGGGTGTTAAGTCTAATTCGAGACTCGAGCGTAAAAAGGCTTCTGTTCCACTTTTCCTTGGAGTTTTTGGTTTATTTCTGTCCCCTAATAACATTACTCGTTCATTCATGCTAAGAACAAAGGACTAATGTTATTTGGGGACGGAATCAGAAGGTCGATTTTGGAATCGAGATTTTAGGATGGTAAGTTTTCTTAATCTTTTTTGCTCATATTTGGTTTTTCATTGCTTTCATTTCTTTGCCTCCTTTCCCTCTCCCTGCGTCTTTTAGTTCGTTTAAATTTGGTTAATTTTCTATTTGGGTTAATCACTTAGCCTAATTAGGACGCTTTAACATTTGATTTAATTTCCTGCATACTTGTGTTAGTTGGTCAATAACTTAGCCTAGGTTTTCCCTTTAAGATTAGTTTTGCGTTCGTCTTTGTTTTTGGGTTTTTCAGTTTTGCTTTGTTCTCTGATTTTGTTTAATTTCTGATATTCTAATTATTTACTTTAAATCGATGTTTTAGTCAGTTTCTAGCTTAGTAATTGTTCAGTAATTAGCTTATGCAGTAATTGTTCAAATTAGTTTAAGTAATTGATTTAAGTTCTCTTGATGCATGATTTTGATTGGTAATTGTTCTTTAATTCAATGTTTATTTTCAAAGTAATTGATAGGATTAGGTGATTGGATATAGATGAATAGTTCAACTCTTTGATTACTATAGTTAACTTTAACTAGGGTAAAAGAGGGTGAGGTATAGTTTGGTATAAGGTTAGTAATTTCAGGAGTATTCAGGGGTATTTTGGGCACTTAAAATGGGTTAGAATGTTTTAGGTTAAACTAGAACACCCTAGAGTCTTCTAAAATATGGCCTCAATTGTAATTCCAGGAACTTAGGGTAATAACTTAGGCAACCAGTCAAAACTTTAGGACTAATGAACAAAATTTGAAAATAAAAAGGGGGGGAAATGAGTGAATGAATTCTAGAAGCTTCCTCCCTGAATTCTAGAAGCTTCCTCCCCCTTTCTTGCCTATAAAAGGCAGCCTACATGCCTTCATTTGCAAGTTTTGAATCTCTAAAAATTCCCTAAAAGTTCCAGCTTCTAATTTCCCCCCATAAACCATTTCTGAAAATCTGAGCCTCCAAATTTGAATTTCAAATCCCAAGAAGTTCAAAATCTGAACTCTTATAGTTCAAAACTTCTTTTAGATCTTAATTTCTTCCAAAAAAATACAAAAAATATAGTAGAAAACTCCAAAAAATATTGTTTCATTGAATTCTCTAGGTTAATTTTTGAGTTCTAGGCATTAATTCTCATCTTTTAGCTTGACATTTAAGTGCTGAAGTTGTTGAGTGTTCCTGGATCCAGTTTCCAACTCATTTGGGTCTATTCAAGTTGTTTATAGTTGGTTTATTGGTTGATTTGGGTTTGAAACATTCCGTGGATTGATTTCAAGCTAGATTGGGTCTGTTCGAGTCAGTTTGGGTTGTCTACTGGTTGTTTGTCTTTGCTGAAATTGTAGACTCATTGTTGTTATTTTCCTGCGGCTGTGAACTGTTGTTTGATCCTGCAAATTCCCTACTACTGATGCTGACTCCAACTCCTTCTTTGTGTTTAAATTTCCAGATACATGTCCTGATTTGAAGCAATGTGATTGTACAGTTGAAAAATGGAATAGACTTGCTGCCTGTTTTGTTATAAATATGTTGTGACTTGTTAATGATCTTATTGTAAATTGATTTGAATTGTTAGGATTGTGGACTGTATAATTGGACTTTTAAACTAGCTTTGATTGTAGACTATGTTAGATTATAAGTTGGCAATTGATAGTTGTATAAATTAGGATTATTTAGACTGTTTTGAACTGTTTCAGCATGTCTATATTGATAGTAGATTTAATTGGGATAAGATTGATTTAAACCTAAATTTTCAGCATATTGAATCACAAAAACATAAAAAAATCACGCTTCATTTGTAGGTTTTTAGCTTGTAATCCTGTTTTTAAAAATTCGAGTTGTATGTTCATCTTGGAACGAATTTGAATGTTGAATTAGCAAAGTGAAGTTTTCATAAGTATAGCATTATCAATTGTCAAATTTAATCCCTGGCCCTTGACTAAACAGTAGATTTCGTCCAGGTCTTGTATTAATTAATCGCTTAATAAAAGGTTTAGATGCTGTGTGAATATACATACGAAATTTGGGCTTAAGGTCAACATGTGTAGATTTAAATGAGTGGAAATCATTCATCAATCCATAAATTGTTGAAGTCCAGTTCAATTGAAATCTGATTTTGGCATTTACGAGTTGAACTGGACAGCCTTGATTAAATAAGGTTTGGGCCTGAAATTTAAATCTTTTTGCTGGAATTGGGCCCAAGTTGATTAAATAAGGTTTAAGTCCAGTTTAAGGAATTACTTAAGTAAATCTTCATGTTGGAACTGCTCAGATAGGGAACTTCACCATTAGCTAGAATTTGAGGCCCGAGTTTTGTCATATTAAGTAATTAGGGCCGTTTAGAGATAAATCCGATAGAGAAATCGTAGTTAGATCTAGGTTGGGCTTAAAATAAAAACAAGGTGAGCCCCGCCAAATAAAATGCATAAATTGCGGGGCTCTCTTTAAATGGTCTTATTAAAATACTTAGAATTCGGGGCGTGCCATTTAGCGAATTTCACGGTCTTCCGCAAAGATAATAAACAAGTTAGCTGCTTTAGGTCCGTTACTGAAATAATTTTACCTTCCTAAATACGGGTGTACATTTATGTGACCCAAATCCAAATCTCAACGAAGTCGAAATGTGTCAAAAACCGCGGGTGCATTTATGTGACGTGGTTCGAGACGCATTTTCACAACGTTGCAATTCTCTTAAAATAATAATAATAAAAGCATTTTAAAGTTAAAAAGCATATAAGTGAAAACATGTATTAAAATCAGAATTACGGCCAATTTTATAATAATTTAAGCGACCGCGCTAGAACCACGGGATTCGGGGGTGCCTAACACCTTCCCTCGGGTCAACAGAATTCCTTATTCAGAATTTCTAGTTCGCAGACTCCAATTGAGAAGTCAAAAAATTTACTCGATTTGGGATTCAAGTTAAACCGGTGACTTGGGACACCAAAAGTCAATCCTATCCCAAGTGGCGACTCTAAATAAATAAATGATCCCATTTCGAATAATGTCACTTTAAATGAAAAAACTCCCTTATACACTATCCTTCGGGATGGGTGTGTAAAAAAGGAGGTGTGACAGTTCCGACCCTAGGGTCGCACAAGTTGTCCAATTAATCGTGTTGAGTCTTCGAGTATATCGGATCATTTTTGGCTTGAATACCGCCTTTTGTAGATTTTGAGCCATATCGCGAGGGCTTTGTAAGCCCGGAACCCCGACCTTGGGGTCGCAAGGGTGCCGAATTGTTATAGTCTCCGAGCGTTTTCGGATGCATTTAATGGAGAAGTTTTTTGCTGAGGATAGGCCGAAATATTTTTCTTTGAGGCATCGAATGTTTAGAAAATATTCTTTATTGCTCGGCGAAGATATGAGTTGTAAATACACGTTGTCCTATTGTTGTGAGTCTGGTCCATATGGGTGTGACTTCCCTGATTATTCGATGTGCTTGTATGATTCCATATTTGAAAATAGGGAGAGATATCATGAACTTGTCGGGTCTCTTCCCTGGGAGCATGCGGTTCTACTAATAATCTCGTTGGCGGAACCTTCTTCCTTATAGAAACCCGATCGAAGAAAGAATGCCCGGCGGCCCCGTGGTGGCCACGGATCCTCGAGCGAGATCCAGAGCTACTGAATGCCTCGGCTGGCTAGCTGGGTACAGATTAGCAACAATAAAGGAAAAGTAAATGATAAAAGGATGTTGCATTCCTGGGAGTAGGCCCCGCGGTAGTCGTATTCCTTGTCCGGCTAGGCCTGGCCGAGGATGTGATTGTCCTTACCTTTTGACATCATTTGGGGGCAACATCGGTTATGGGCATAAGGCGAGGAACCTCCTCATGTGGCTTGCAGCTAGATGATTTGATTATGCATTTGTCATGGGATTTCACACCTTTAGAGGAGTAGGGCCGGAATTGCGTTCCGGGCGACGTATTCGCCGTTGTCCGTGCAAAGCGTCTGTGCTCTACGTCGCTCGACGTATTAGCCCAAGCTCGGGCTGGCTGCACAGGGGGAGTGATTTGGTCGTTGTGGATATTGCCATTGGGGACATATCACGGTCAAGCCCAAGAGCGACGTTGGTCCGGGTTGTCCTATTGGCTTTGGCCCTGCATCGTCGGTATAATTTTGGTTGATACACCTGTAATCACAAATATATGCTTTATTTGAAATGAGTTTGAATGAAAGAAGGTATTACCAATACGTTAATGTGATGCTGAGGTGGAGTCTCGGCGTCCTTTTCCTCGAGCGATAGGGTGTCCTCGGGTAGTATTCCCTGGGACTATCCCTTTATGGTGACGGGCACTTGCATTCTACATTCTATGTATCATAGCGGGGTGCCGCCATCCTTTAACGGTTGTGATGATGTGCCGCAGCTTGACGACTCTGCCTTGTTCGATTTCCCCTTGTCCGTGGAGTTGGATCCGGGTTTGCTTGCTTGGCGATGCTTTGTGATTACCTTTGCTGGATGGCGTAGCTGCTGCTCTTTTGGGTCTATAACTCTGAGCATTTCGTGATTCTCGTGGTGGGCCATTATTTCCTTGGAGGGGTTTTAGTTGAATAAGATTGAGCCACCCGGAGTTCTTGACTTCACTTATGGTGACCATTATGCTTGGAACTACAACGTTGAAGTCGAGCTCTATCAGGTGAGGTTTCCTTACCCGTTGTGTGTTGTTGAATCTGGCACCATCAGAGGTTCCTTGAAGGTGTCGTCTTCGGGTTATTGGCTTGTTGTTACGAGGTGCATTGTACCTCGGATCGTTTCTTCCATTCGTGTCGTATGGATGATGGCTCCATTCATTCGTTGTCGGCTTCTCTGTTGGGGATCTGCCTAGATACGCCAATCCAGAGGGCGTTTCTCGAGGGTTGTCCACGGCTCTGACTTGGGTCTGGTGTTGGTTGCTGGTATATGACCAAGCCTTGATTGGAGATTCGACTAAGCTTCACTTGAATTGCTCCGGAGCTATCGGGTATGCTTTGTTTGGGTTTTGGGCGAAAGCCCGTGCCACCCCACTATTCAGGACCGGGAGCAGTCTCATTCGTCTTGTCAGAAAGCGGGATGCGGCTTCCCGTGACATTTTATTTCTTCTTCTTCTTCCGGCCTTCGGTGCATTGAGCCCTTTTGGCATTATTTTGATGGCGTTGGCGTGTGCTTCTATGGATCACACTAGTATGGTAAGCGGGTCCCTGAGATTAGATGCCAAACAATGATGCCGCGTTATGGTTTCCTCGGGGGG
>MU769767.1:26516-46501 GCA_026770625.1 Nicotiana glauca
GGATGGGCCGGAGTTCTTTATTTTCGAGGTTGTCATTCCTGGACGGGCGTGTGTGAGTGGTGACATACCTGTGAGGACTTGAGGTCCTGTCACTCCCAGGGAATTTTGTTGTTTCCGACTTCTGCAAAATAGGTCCCAGGATCGTATCTTCGGGAGACGGTTGTTGTAGGAGTCTTCGCGATCGTGAGTCGATCTTTACGATAATGTCTTCCAGCATCCTCATTGTTGCAGGATAGGTTGTTGGTTCGTCGTTGCTCGATACCTCGGGTACTAGCTCAAAGCGAGGAGATATTTCGGGTGCTGCCGCGTCGAGAGTCTTCGGGTGGCTCTGTAGATGAGAGATAGCCAAATGTTGTTACTGCAACATTTCAAAAATAATACAAAGGTTAACTTCCTGTTCTACTGGGATTTTTCGGCCTTCCTGTTGGTTAGCGTATTGCATGTCGCCATTGAAGTGTAAGACTTTGTTACCATGATGTGTAGCATATGAATCCGCATCCGCTCGAACTGATCTAGATGCGTTATCGAGGTCCTGTGGTGTCACGCCAGCCATTAGGACGGCCATCATGTTTTCTTTGCGATTTTTGGGGTTATCATCCTCGATTTCCCTTATAGAGCTGATCATTAACCTGAAATCGAAAGATCTTGGGCAAGAAAAAATGTGAAAGATATCGTGCATTTGAGTGATGAAACTAGAAAGAAAATAATCACTATTATTTTTAGCCCCACGATGGGTGCCAAACTATTTATCGTGAAAATGGTAACAACAATTAAATTTCTAAATAGAATTCTAAAAATACGTGATCTCTTCCTGAGCTAGTTTGTAAAGGTGATTAGTGCTAAAACATGGAGGAAAGCAGTAAAGATCGAGTTAGCCAAAGCGATAATCAAACCAGTAAGGGGACGTTCCCGGACTTAGAGCAAGCCAGTAGATACCTCGGGGCCAGGCCTTAGGCCTATCTTGGCCGTATCGAAGGTAGTCGGGAAGGGGATAACAGGTAAGGATATACATAAAAAAATTATACCGTCAATCTTGAGCTAAATGATGAAGAACAAACAAAGAATAAAATGTTAGAGCGACCTCGGGGTCCAAGAATACTGGTAACTTAGAGGAAAGAAAGAGAGAGAGAGAGAGAGAGAGAGATTATTGCTTATTGGAGGAGTGGAGCAACATCAGTGGCTTACAACGTGGGGTGAGTCCCCTTTATATAGGAGAGGGGACTCGGTAAAGTACGTATATATCATTTACAAGAGTAGAAATATGGGACGGCCTATCGCACGTCATCTCAGTAGGCTACAGATAGACCGGCCCTATCAGGTGTAGCCATGTGCTTCGGATACCTCTTTTCTCACCCTGACCTCGGGTCATGCTTCCTTTGATTCGGACATCGATGAGCCCTGAGGCCGAGAACTCGATCGTGGCCTTCCACCCTCGGGGTCTCGAGGAAGGCTTTCAAAATTGTCTTGATAGCAAAAATTAAGTCTTCTGATTTTATCGCGTACAGTAAGGCCAGAATTCATTCACAACAGAAAAATAAAGTTTTTGCTAAAAAAAGTAACTGCTGCTAGGGAACCTGGTCCTTCACATAAAAAAAATTATAATGCTTGCTTGGACCAAAAGATCCCTTATTTACCCCTTTCCTCATTACAAGGGACCCAAACTTGTTTGGGTTAATAAGTCTAACTCTTGATTTCCTTGTGCAGGGAACAGTGAAAGGGAGCAGTCAACGGTGGTACATGGATAGCGGCTACTCGAAGCACATGACTGGAAGTACAAATTATTTCCTTTCACTGAAAGACCTACAGGGAGGGAGTGTATGCTTTGAAAATGGCAATAAAGGATACATTTTAGGAGTTGGAAGGATTGGGAAGTCTCTTTCCCACTCTATTTAAAATGCATACTTCGTGAAGGGGTTGAAGTATATATTGTTGGGTATTTCCCAAATCTGTGACAAGGGCATCTTAGTTGTATGAGTGTTGTTGATGATAATGATGAGCTATGGAACAGAAGGTTGGGTCATACAAGTTTTACGCTGCTGAACAAATTAGTCAAGAAGGACCTGGTTTGTGGTCTACTCAAGTCAAGCTTCAAAGATCACAAGGTATGTGATGCATGTGTAAAAGGAAAGCAAGTCAGATCCTCTATCAAGCCTAAAAAGGAAGTTAGCATCTCATGGCCACTTGATCTCCTCCATATGGATCTATGTGGACCTATGAGGATGCCAAGTAGAGGAGGAAAGACGTATATATTTTCGTCATTGTGGATGACTACTCCAGATTTATATGGACCTTTTTCCTTAGAACTAAAGATGAGACTCCAGCCAACATAGAGGAACCTGGTCCCTCAATCATAATATCTTAAGCAGAAAATAGAGTTGTGGATGTTGTACATGGAACTCCAGCTGCTGATGTGAGGAACAGGACACATAGATCAAATCCAGAAGAACCTGGATCCTCTCTTAATAAGATTCAGGTGTCCAACTAGACACACAAGAGCTCATACACTCTTCAAAACATAATCACTCCTCTTGATTCAGGAATTCAAACTAGAACAAAGACAAGAAACTCACTTTTCTTCTCAGCCTTTCTCTCTCAAATAGTGCCCAAGAATATCAAGGAAGCATTAAAAGATGCTGACTGGATTACAGCTATGCAAGAAGAGCTCCGTCAATTTGAGAGAAAGAATATGTGGAACCTGGTTCCATGACCTGCTGACAGAATTGTTATAGGAGCCAGTCTCCCCGTGCTTGGTGTGAAAGGTTGTCAAAATTCCTTCTAGAAAATGTCTTTACAAGAGGAAAAATTGACAACACTATTTTTCTTAAGAAACAAGGAAGGAACCTGCTCAATGTGCAGATCTATGTGATGGCATCATCTTTGGAGGAACAGTTGACTCTCTATGTGAAGAAATTGCAAAACTTATGGGAAGTGAGTTAGGAATGAGTATGATGGGGGAACTGAATTTCTTCTTAGATTTACAAGTGAAGCAAACACCCAAGGGGCCAATGATAAGACAGCAGAAGTACATCAAGAAGCTGTTGAAGAGATTTGACATGGAGACATCAAAAATCATTGATATTCCCATCGCCACAGCTACTTGTCTAGACATGGATGGACTTGGTTCCCCTATAAAGCAGACCATGTATAGAGGTATCATAGGGTCACTTCTGTAGTAGACCAGATATTGATTTTAATGTAGGACTGTGTGCCAGGTTTCAATCCAATCCAAAGGAATCTCATCTGAAAGCTACCAAGAGAATCCTAAGATATCTCAAAGGGATACAGGACCTGGTTCTCTATTATCCCTCAGGAGATAACCTTGACTTAATAGGATATGATGATGTTTATTATGTTGCATATCTACTAAATAGAAAAAGGACAAATGGAACGGCATATTTTCTGGTCATGCTTGATCTTATGGGGTACAAAAAAACAAACCGTGTGGCTCTTTCTACTGCTAAAGCTGAATACGTGGTTGCTGCTTCTTGCTATGCTCAACTACTACATATCAAACAACATCTTGATGACTTTGGTGTATTTATAGCTTGAACCCTGTACAACACAAGAGGACAAAGCGCATTGATGCGCACATCACTTTTTGAGGGATAATGTTGAAAAGGTTCTGATTTGTATGAATTTATGGAAGATGGAGGACCAGGTAGTAGACATCTTCACCAAGCTTAACAGAGGGACATGGTCCTTCGATGATTGGCTATGTTAAGAAGGAAAGTACAATGCTAAAAAGTGTTTTCCGGCAACATCTAACTCAAATCTATACGGTTACATGTATACACATATGGCATTTTCAGGACAAAAACAAGTAAGAGTGGCATTGCACTTCTAGGAGACTTTGCTCAAATTTTCAAAAACCGTAAAGGAACCTTGTTCCTGTGACTCAGGTTAGTAGTCTCTTCAATACTTATATGTCTTTTTAAACTGCTGAAGTGTAATGTCATTAATTTATTCCCATCTCTCTCTAAATTTTTGAAGTCCAAAATGTTAAACCTTTTTTCTAAACTGACTAGTTCCCTGCAAACACCATTTCCTTCTCTCACACCCAACCAAAATCGATTCTTTTCTTCAAAAATCAAAATCAACCTTGTTTCAAAAAGAATCTTTCTCCCCAAATATGTTAGAAGTGAACCCAACTCTGTCACCTTCCAAAATCCTAACTCTATCTAAATCAAAGCCCCAAGAAGTCTTTGGTAGATTTTGATGAGAGTTTAAATGAAAGTGAACGGGGTAGATCTAATATTCTAAAGCATGAGGCTGAAACTGTTGCTGGGTTTTTAGAAGCCTTGAAGGATGGAGGAATTGGTGAATGTGCCAAAACAAATAGGGGAATTGAATGAGGCACCAGGTCCCTAAAATCTTTCTTAGGATGTTAATTCTGATTATGACCTTTTTCTCTTGGGTTCTGTGCTTAAACGAACCTCTGATCCAGTAAAAAGGATTGAGAAAAGTAGGTTGATTGATAATGAAGTGGTGTAAACTGCTGATGTGATGATTGTGGAAGTGAGAATGAAGTGGAAAAATCTCCATTTGTGAGAAAGAATTCAAAAAAATGGAGAAAATAAAGTTGGCTAAGAAAGATGCAACAGATGATAAGGATGAACATATTGAGAAGAAAAAAAGGGAGATATGGCTGCTCAGTGATAGAAAGGGTAGTGTAAGTGAGGAACCTAGTTCCTTGCATAAGTAAAAGGTTGAGTCATCAGGTTTTGAGAGGTAGAAGACTCTGAAGTCTCAAAAAGTATTGTTAGGCAGAGTGTTGACTTTGATATTGTTGAAAAATGGAAGAACTTCTTGACATTGCTAAGTTCCAAAAATAGAATCACCTCTTTTTTCCTCCAAGTCCCAACGTTTATGAAGAAGAAGTAAAAACTTCTATGTTTTATGTAATACTCGGATGCTATATGTGCATGGGACTGAGTTTGTTCTTGATGAGGAGAAGCTTAGGGAGATTCTTGATCTGATTAATGGTTCAGCCTACTCAGATAGGTAGAGAACCAGGTCCTCGTGGACCCTTGGAAGAATATAATGCTAAGTTGGAGGGTGAGAATGAAAGATTGAGGAAACAGGTGGAGGAACTGAGAGAGCAGATGATCATTGATCAAAGGAGAGTGAATGAACGAATGGACAAGCTCATTAAGGCCTTAGCCCCTTACTTTTCTTCCTATCCAGTGATCCATGTCTTTCACTCCTTCCAAATTCCCTCGAATTCCTATCTTCTTTTGATCCCTATATTTGATGACATTGGTACTTAATTGTTTAAATTGTCATATTCTGTATTGTTGAAACTACTATGCTTTTGTTATAATTACTCTGCTATGGGCAATCACTTTATTTTGTGCAATAAAATTCACTTGTTATTCTTGTTATTGTTTATGTTGTGTTGCCCAAGTGGCATGAGTTAATATTGTTGAACTTCTTTTTGGTTATGCTTCTTCTATTATTCTTTTCAATAATGCCAATAGGGGGATAAGTGTAAACAAGGGGAGGAACATAATTTAATTTATATGTTGTGTTGTATCAAATTTATGTGTTGTGTTGTGCATGAAAGATAGCTCTGCTTCGCACGGGGAATGTTGCTGATAGTATGTTGATTATAGGTCTAATCCGCAGGGGAACATGTGAGGAATCTGGTTCACAAGGGGAACATCAATTTTGGGTTTGTCATCATCAAAAAGGGAGAAATTGCTCTAAGTTATGATGTTTCATGTTTTGATGATTTGGAAAGCGTTCTCAAGGAACCAGGTACGGACCAAATATGATCAGTACATGTAAGGAATCTGATTTTCAGGGTGGATATCAATTTGGGGTTTGTCATCATCAAAAAATGGAAAATTGATAAGTTATGGTATCTTGTGTTTTGATGATTTGCCAAATAATCTTGAAGAACCAGTTGTAATCAATTCCTTTGGTCTGGTTCTCATGCGGAATATGGCTGATTCACAGGGGAAACAAAGTAGAGATCTGGTTCTCGGGGGAATATCAATTCTAAGTTTGTCATCATCAAAAAGGGTGAAATTGATAAGTTATGCATCTTTTGTTTTGATGATTTGACAAACTTCATGAGAGAAACAAATAAGGAACCTGATACAATTAGTTCTCTTGCATTCAGAGTAACCAGTCAGATGTCCGGTTCAATCTCAATGAAATCAAATAAGGGAACATCAGAGGGAACATATATGGATCAGATCCCCAAGTCGTCGTATCATCAACTCTACAACTTCAAACATTCTCAAGATTTTAAGATCACAATGTTCCAGTTTGGAATATGGCTCAACTCTTCAGAGTTGAAGTAACAACTGAGGGAACAGGTCTCTACCGGTTCCCGAGGTGACTGTATGATGTCAACTCTCCAACTGAAAAGTGATGTCTGCACACGCTACAGTGCAGGAATAGTGCAGCAGTCACCTTTCTGCAGAAATCTTTTTACCTACCTTGATTACATCATTGTATGTAAGGTCACACACTTATTATTAACAACATGGGAGGTAAAACACAATCACTTGAACACTTGCAAAAAAAAATCTCTCAAGTGCTAGCCACAACCTCTCTCAAGAACAAAGTTGTTGCAACCTCAAGGACCAGATCCAAAGATTAAAGCTATCTGAAATCCTTAGGTTTGTTTAGTCTTTGTTATTTGTTCTTCACTTTTAATTCCTACTTAGCTTAGTTAGAAATATTGTGTAGGAAACCCTTTGTAAATCATAAAACCTTGTGTTTGTGTCTTGGCTAGAGTTAGTCGAGTTCTAAAGTCTTTGTAATAGTGTTGTTACAAATTAATGAGTGATTAAATCTTTGTAAAGAGTTATTACTAAGTGGCTTGTAATAATGTAGTTACAATTTAGTGAGGGATTAAGAGGTTAATTCCTAGGTTACAATAGGTTGTAATCTAAAGTTTGCTCACTAGTGAAGTTGAATCCTACAAGGATAGGTCATAATTTTTAATCCCGTGAGCTGGGAGTTTTTCACGTAAAATTTCTCTGTATTCTTTATTTACTGCCGATTTACTTTGGGAACAAATAAAGAATCTAGTTCCATATATTGTTTGGTCTTACAGTTTGTTGCTTACTGTGGAAACCTATAGAGAACCCAGTTCTCTATATAGTTTAGTGGATGCTTAATTTTTATCAGATTCATATTGTTACATGGTGAGGATGAGAGTAAAAGCACGAAGGGTGATGTCGTGTCATTTCATTCATATTATTTCATGGTGAGGACGAAAGTAAAAACACGAAGGGTGAAGTCGTGTCATTATATTCATATTATTGCATGGTCAGGACGAGAGTAGAAGCACGAAGGGTGATGTCGTGCCATTTTATATCATTGATTTATTTGACTTCCGATTTTAGTGATTTACTTGGTCATATTGTTTCTTAATTCTAAAGATATTATTTCGTGATTTCGTAGTTGCCGTGTTTATGATATTTTTCCCCTTTTGCATGTCTCCTCCAGTTAGTATTTATCATTTTATTGTTATTTTGCTACGTTATATGTACTTGTACAGGTTTTATTATGTAGGTGTCTTGTCATAACCTCATCACTACCTTGTCAAGGTATGGCTCAACACTTACGGAGTATATTGTGTAACAACTCGACCGGTCGTTTTGCTTTCTATAACCCTGTTCCCCTAAATAAGACTTCACGTACTTGCTTTTACTGATTTATTACTTGCGGTGATGGTGGGTTCAGGATTTGGGAAGAGTTTTGGCTGAAATCGGAACACTTGATTCCTTAAGGTTGGCCTAAAAGGCCAATGTTGACTTCGGTCAACATTATGAGTAAATGACCTCAGAATCGAAATTTGACTGTTTCAATAGGTTCGTATGATGATCTAGTATTTGATAAATATTTTGATATTAATTGTCACTTCATACGAGAGAAGATTCAACAAGGTTGTGTCATGACTTTCTACTTAGCTTCAGCAGAACAATAGGCTGACATGCTGACCAAGGAACTTACTAAACACCAGCATCACTACTTAATTTCCAAGAAGCTAGGGATGAAGAACATCTTTAATTCATTTCTTTCTCTTCAAGCAATGAACAAACTTTTGCTCTCGATTTCAATTGCTTCTCTCAACAAGTATTTTGTCAGTAGATTGAGTTAGATTGTGCATTTTAATGTAATAGACGGCACAAGGCACATTATAATAGTAGAGTCAAACTTCTTTAAATACTCAAGAAAGAAAATTTTACTTTTGCATATGTTGACATAACTTTTTGTGAGTATAAAACATTTCACATCAACGGTTTTAGAGGCAACGCGAGTATCAATCATTTTCTTCAAATCAAGGACATACTTCTTTTTGATAGATGCTTACAAATTCAAAATTTTAAGGCCGGCTAATAATAAATCCTTCACAAATACGTAGAGAAATAAATTCTAGATAGACACGAAAAAGAGTTGTATTTAAGAATTTTCACGTCGACGGAGGGAAAATGGAGCGAACTGTTGTATCAGCAAATGATTGCATGTCCAAGTAATAGGGTTTGCAAAGAGTGTATTGAATTTGCGCCACCTCTTAGTTTCTTTTCTTTGAGACAGTGACACTATGGCTGCCTTCTTAAGTGCAAATATAACATATTATTTCTTATACACATATTATTGTCCAGACACAAATATCGGGCCCATGGCCGATTTGTCCTCGTCGGCAAACAGTGGTTTTACTTGATAGTGTTGAGAAATGGTCTGCTAATATTATATTGCCGTGTGCTTTGTCAACCATGTCAAGTATCAGGAGCTAGGATTTTAACTAAGGGGAGTTAAAATATAAATAAGTAAGCACACAAAGAAATCAAGGAGAGTCAACGTATAGTATATACACATAAAATTAAGAATTTAACGTATTTACACTGTCTAATTTTCCGACAAAGAAGTATCAATGGACTCCTCTTGCCAATAAGTTGCTCCGCCACTTACCCTCGCCAGATAGTGTCGGATCCAACTTTACGGTACTGGGTATATGTAAACCAATAACTTGTGTTAATGTTTTTCACACTGAGTATAAATTTATATTTATAAATTTACTATAATTATAACAAATCGTACGCATGAATCAATAACTTCAAAAATATAATGACTTCAATATTCAAAGTCTTAAAGATTAAACATATTGATTTAAATTCTGAATCAACTTTATTGCTAAAGTATTTCCAACGAAGGAAAGCATTAACACAAGACTGCCTGCCTTCAAGTGAATAAGCTTTGCACCGGTGTTTGACTTCAGTTGGCCATCGAAAATTAATGACCACCTTTAGAAAAAACCTTAGAATAAGAGCCCGTTTGGATTGGCTTAAAAAAAGTGACTTTTAAATATAAGTGCTTAAAAGCACTTTTATGTGCTGAAGCTTGTTTTATAAATAAACAGTTAAGTATTTGGATAAAAGTGCTGGAACTTAAAAAAAGTTATTAAAGTGTTTGGTAAATAAGTGCTGGTAAGCACTTGTTTCTGTTAAAATGACTGAAATATCCTTAAAGTTGTTAACACTATAAAGAAAATGATTACGATAATATTTTATTCTAAATTAATACATATACAAAAAAACTATAATTTAATTCATTTTCAATTTAAACCCGATTGCCTAACTATAAATTATTTATTTAAAAAACATGCAATAATCTATTATTTCACCAAAAAATATTTTTTCGGCTCATAGCTTCAAATTCTTTGTTAACATGTAGACTCATTAAAAATTTTGATTTGGAATATAGTTTCACCAATTTAAAAAAAGGAGGGATTAATCAACAGCAATCTTTTTTTAAAAAAAAAATGTTATGGAAAAAGAAACTAAAACAAAACAATGTATATAAAATATTAAATGTATCAAACATGTACAAAGTTACAGGTGGCTTTACGTTTACAACTTCAACAAATTGATAAAAGTTTGGGGAATGGCAACAGAGATTGAAAATGACGGAGAAAATGAGAAAAAGAAAAAATTGGGGTATTTCAGGAATTACACATAAGTATTAGGGATAGCAATGTAAATTACTTGGTCAAAGATGGATGGCTTTTAAGTTAGAAAAAAAAGTTGGAATTACCCAACTTATTACTTTTGGCTTAATTTGGACCTTTTGGCTTAAAAACATTTGACCTTTAAGCAAATTTTAAGTTTGCCAAACACCTCAATAAGCTAAAAAATGACTTAGAAGCTGGTTTTTAAACCCATCCAAACAGGCTCTAAGTCTAACACTTACGCTCATACCTCAATTCTTAACATGTATCTACTGCATTCAATCACTAAGCGGACACGTGGCCTCAACTAAGTGGCTAAAATTAGTCCTCACTGTTTTTTCCTTCCAGGTGTCCTCTTAAGATAAGTTCAAAACAAACAATGGGCCCCCTATGTGGCCTGGTGGACCTCAAGCCCATGTCGAAGCTAGTAAAAAAGAATTGTTTCGTGGGCCCAATCTGCCTTAACGCAGCCCACACTTGGGCGGCTATTTTACAAATAAAAGCTCTTAAATGTGTTTATATACATACACGCGGTTTGTTTGTTCGCCGCACAGGTGTCTATGTTGCCATGTCTGCAAAGTAATGGGCCCATTGGGCCTGGTACTTCTCATCTGTTTGATATTTGGTGGATAACTCAAGGGTCTGTGATATATCCCTTTCAAATCCAGTACCGTTGCTGCAATGTTTTCTTTTTTGATACACTTGGGAAATATGATGAGGAATCCTATTGAGTGATGAACGTATAACTCTATCTATTACTTTGAATTGCAATCTCTTATTCTTTCAGTTCTCATTTTGGTGACTACTGATTACTAGCACAATAGACTGTTAACCTAGGTAATTTCTAACTCTAAAAATTGGTTATCTTTGAGGAAATAGTCTATTAACCAAGATATCATAATTAGAGCTATAATATACCCATTTGAGCTTTCATGGTCACTATCATTTCATACCCACTGTTAACTAGATGAAAGAGAAAAAAGAGATTGTTACACAAATAATCGGTCGTATTTATTATTATTTTTTTAGGCGCTATACATAGATTATACACATATTTTATATAAGTTATACATATATTATATACCTACCGGCTATTTTTAGTTTAAGAGATTAGATGGGCAGCTATCATAGAAAAAAAGGATTCTTAAAATTGGTTGTAGAGAAGTATGGAAAAGTTCGTTCACGAAACAAATATAAATCCAAAGCAATGATGTGAAAGACTAATTTTGACATTAATAGACGGCAGAAAGCACATCATAAGACAATAGAGTCAAGCTTGTTTTAAATACACAATGACATTAAGGCAAATCTTCTTTGGCGTATGTAGAGTTTTATGAGTGAGAGAACTTCAGTCACAACACCGAATTTTTCAAGGCTGCTTGATATCAATTAGACAATTACAAATAATATATATATGCACAGAACCAAGACAGGTAAATGCCATTAAATTTGATTTTTGGAAAAAACTTGAAGAATTAAGCAAGCCAGACATGTTAGTAGGTTCTGAATCTAGGATTGTAACTTGTCTTTGAGAGACTAATTAGATGGACCGAAGCAGAAAGGTAGTTAATTTGACACTTTCTACAAATTCGACAGAAAAAGACTTGGAAGTTGAGAGGGAGATGGAGCCGACAATAGATGAATGGTGTGAACAGTTGCAGCTGCAGATGATTGCATGTCCAATTAATATATTTGTTCTTGCATCATCACCTCTTATATTTCTTATTCTCTTTTGAGTTTTGACAATGACAGCACTAAGGTTTACTCTGTCAAAACTATATAGATATAATTTTTGTTTTCTTTTCATATTCGATTTCTAAATGATATATATAATTGTTCTAATCTAATGATTGACTACCCAAACCAGATGAACTAAATGTTAGCGTTACTTTGTTAAACCAAAAAATCAGGAAAAACTGTTAGAAGAATTATAGAAATCTGAAAATAGTAGAAAATCAGAAATATTCTGAGTCCATAAGTTTCTTGTGTGTCCTTAAGGAATTTTAACCCTCTCACACGTTGCCAAGATAATGGATTAAATCCTCCCAGGATAAAACGGAATAAACCTTCCTGCAACAGTGGCAATACAAGCTGCTTGCCGCGGTTCTACCGCGATCGCGGCAGAACCGCGACCAGCGAGACCCTCTTATCGATAGATCATTTGCCAAATCCGAAGCCGAAGCCGAGCGAGCGACGACGACGGCGCGAGGGTTCATTCTCTTCAACTCCTTTTAAGAGCTTTAAGAAGTGAATCTATATATAAGCACACAAATGTGATTGTCCCTCACCAATGAGGGACAAAGTGCAAAGACAAAAGTTCACTTCTTCAAATTTTCATTTTCCCTCCATTTTATTTCCCTTCATTTCCAATTCACACTTCTTCTAATTTAAAGCCCAATGGCTTAAAGTCCAACACTAATGTCTGTCATTACTAGAAAATTGAGGGGTCTGTTTAATTCCATGCTTCATTTAACTTGTCTCCTTTTACTCCCATTTCGGCGATTGTACACTTACTTTTCTTTTTATTATTGGCGAAATACATAAACGGTCCTTTTAAGTTGTCCCCAACGATCAATTAAACACCTCAACTAAGTCCATTTCCAGTTAGACACTTCAAGTAACTATAAAGTGTATCAAATAAATACCCGATCCAGTTAGGCCACATCGCGTGTAATACACATTCGAAAACTATTTTAAGAACCAATTAATATTTGACACGTGGCTAACAATAAGAATTAAAATTAAATCATATTTAATTTAAAAAGAAAAGAGAACCACTGATCACCCCTTCGTCTAAACCCCCCATGCTCACTCCCAACTCATCTGTTCTTCTTCCAAGCCCTCCCCCACCATGACTATTTATTCAAGAATTTATTTTGTAATTCAAACAAAACAACAATAACCCATTTCTTTTCGTTCAACTTTTTTTATTTTTTTATTTTTGATTTAGTTACTTTTTTAGCTATTGAAATACATAACTCATCTGAGACAAAAAAAATTGCGTGTAAGCCAGATTTTTTTTACAAAGAGTGAAATCTCTATATTTTCTGCTGAGAAAAAGTGTAAGTCAAAATATTTTTAATTTTCAGCTTCAGTTTTTATTTCTTTAAAGAATTTTTACTTTGAAATAGGTCTAATGATTAAGGTTGCAGTGAATAGAGTTTAGTGGTATTTTTGGGTGTGTTTACATATTTGAAATGGTGCATAAATGGCGGATAAGGAGAGGATCCGTCAGCAATGGAAGGAGGGAAAGAGAAAAGTGTTGACACACGCGCTAAAAGTTTTGGTAGAATACACGCATCTGCCAGGTCAACTAAGGGTATTCAAAAGTCACAGTTCTATTGATCAAACGCATCTAATTGAAAATAGGCTCAGTTAAAGTGTTCAGTTGATTGTTAGAGACAGCTTGAAGGAGCTGTTTATATATTTAGCCTTTATTATTTATAATCTCTTCGAATATCGTCGATTCACCCATTAATTTAGGTCGTAAAGTAAATGATAACGGAATTATACTGCTATGTAGTAAAACATAAAAAAATAAAATAAGATAAAAGCACTATTCTTTTTCAGTTAAGCTTAGGTAACTATATATCGTATGAACATATATATTTGGAATGTGTGCTGTGTCCCATACTCAATACAGTTCTTGATCTCTTCGCTCAAACAACTATTGTTGCATCATTCTACGTATTCAAACCACTCTTCTTGTTTGTTGTATCTATTGTTATTGTTATTGTTAATGTATTATCTATATATCATACAAACAATCATGACTATTTACTTGCGTTGTTTATACGTGTTATCCGTCATTTTTCTTTTTATTTATGTTCAGTTACACCGTAGTTGTAGGCTTGTAGGCATCTATAAAACTATAGATTTAAACTTGGAAAAGAAATGCAGTACTATATTGCTTTCTTCATTTTGTCCTCTTTTGTCTTAGAACTAATTATATTAAAGTATATGCATTTATGAAAATTTCTAGCTACTTACATAGATATACGAAGTAGAGGGGAATGTAGTCGTCCTTGCACTTGCAATGTTATATGAATTGTAACATGTTTAGTTGTGTATAAGGATATCAAATGGACGGGTTGACCTAATTTTGTGTTGGGCACATGCCCATGTTGTCCAGCCAAAGGCACAATGGCCTAATCCTATCTCTTTTGGTTTCCAATCCTATTTGAAATTGGATTCGGTTTATTCCTATTTTAAGTGGGTTTTGGCTTTAAGAGAAAGCACCACTCATGATCTATAAATAGGACAACCTTGGAAAATTATTCTATGCTCATTGATACAAGTCGTTGAAAGACTAAAGCACATAAGAGTGGGTTTTGAGAGAGCTTTCATCAAGAGAGAAGAGAGAAGAGAGAAGAGAGAAGAGAGAAGAGAGAAGAAAAGTATTTGTTTTGCTGCAGATTTTTATTCCGACCAGCCAACTTCAAATAACGTTTTCCGATTCGTTAACCGTTGGATTGGGCTGAAATTTTGACTGAGTGTTCATAACATCTTGGTCTTAGATTTTAACGGTGGAGATCGGATTTGGAAACTTGTAGAACCTTATTTAGAGCCTCGAACAGCAGCTTCATTTTGTGGATTATACTCTTTCTTCAATTGATTAGTTGTTGCTATTATTGCTTCGTGTTTGGCCCTTGTTGTGTAGACAATTTGGAAAACTTTTGCAACACTCTTATTGTTATAGTAAAGCTTTTTGGATCTGTGATCCCGTGGTTTTTACCTTCGATTTGAAGGGTTTTCCACGTTAAAATTTGATGTTCTTTATTTTCGAGTTTTCCTCAACATAACAGTATTATCAAAGCCTTGGTTATTTATCCGGGTTATTACGGAATGGAGGCGAATATGAGCAAGATGGTATGTTTAAATGGGAGAAATTATAATGTTTGGAGAAGCAAGATGAAAGACTTGTTGTTCATGAAGAAGATGCATCTACCCATTTTTTCAGCTCATATACCCGAGAGTATATCCGATGAAGATTGGGATTTCAAGCACCAACAAGTATGTGGATATATACGGCAATGGGTTGAAGATAATGTTCTTAACCATATTGTGAATGTGATACATGCGAGATCATTGTGGGAAAAGCTAGAGACTCTTTATGCTTCAAAACTGGGAACAAAAAATTATTTCTGCTAAAGAAATTGATGACCTTTAAATACAAGGAAGACAGCCATATCCTTGATCACATAAATAATTTTCAGGGCGTCCTTGATAAGCTATCTGGAATGGGGGTTAATTTTGATGATGAGATACAAGGACTTTGGCTTCTTAATACTCTGCCAGATTCTTGGGAAACTCTTCGTGTTTCTTTGACAAATTCAGCTCCTGGAGGTAAGGTGACCATGGAATATGCCAAGAATGGTGTGTTGAACGAGGAAGTAAGGAGAAAATCTCAGTTGTTTGTCCTCACAAGCATATATCTTAGTTACAGAAGATCGGGGGAGAGATAGAACAAGAGGCTCAAGGAATAGAGGTAAAAGTAGAAGTAAGTCAAGGTCCAAATACTATAATGTTACATGCAACCACTGTGGCAAGAAAGGACACATCAAAAGGTTTTGCCGCAAGTTGAATCAAGACACTAGAGAAGGAAAGAAAGTTGAAAATAACGAGAATAATGTTGCTGCTATTGTTCGAGATGACCTTCTTTTTGCTTATGATGAAAACCTCGTCAATTTGGTATCTCATGAGACTAGCTGGATAGTAGATTCTGGAGCTACCTCACATGTTACACTAAGAAAAGATTTTTTCTCATCTTATACTATTGTTGATTCTGGAGTGTTAAAGATGGGCAATGCCAGTGAAGTTAAGGTGTTTGGTGTTGGCACAGTTTGTTTGAAAACTAATAATGCTTCAATGTTAGTTCTTCAAGATGTCAAGCATGCTCCAGACTTTCCTTTCAATTTAATCTCCGCAGGAAGATTAGATGATGAAGGTTACCATGATGCCCTCTTTAATGGCCAATGGAAGCTCACTAAGGGCTCGTTAGTAGTGGCCCGTGGAGTCAAGTCTGGTTATTTCTATGTGACACAGGGCTCTATTCTTAATGACTCAATAAATATGGTGGAAGGTGATACTTTATCAGAATTGTGGCACAGAAGATTGAGTCATATAAGCGATAGGGGGATTACGTGTTTGGCTAAGAAAAGTTTGCTTTCTGGATTGAAACAAGCAAAGTTGAAAAGGTGTATCCATTGTTTAGCTGGCAAACAGAAAAGGGTTTCCTTTCATAGTCATCCTCCCTCAAGAAAGCCCGATTTATTAGAGCTAGTACACTCTGATTTGTGTGGTCCTTTTAAAGTAAAGTCAAAAGGTGGTGCACTTTACTTTGTGACCTTCATTGATGATCATTCTCGTAAGCTCTGGGTGTATCCTTTGAAATCTAAAGATCAAGCACTTGGCGTGTTTAAGGAATTTCAGGCCTTAGCTGAGAGACAGACGGGGAAGAAATTAAAATGTATTCGCACTGACAATGGTGGTGAATATTGTGGTCCCTTTGATAACTATTGCAAGGAACAAGGAATTCGTCATCAGAAAACTCCGCCCAAGACGCCTCAATTGAACGGTTTGGCAGAGAGGATGAATAGAACTCTAGTTGAGAGAGTTAGATGCTTACTTTCAGAGGCTAAACTTCCAAATACATTTTGGGCGGAAGCACTTAACACTGTTGCCTATGTTATCAATTTGTCTCCTGCTGTTGCTTTGGATGGTGATGTCCCAGACAGAGTTTGGTTTGCCAAAGATGTTTCTTATGATCACCTGAGAGTTTTTGGGTGTAAAGCTTGTGTGCATATTCCTAAAGATGAGAGATCGAAACTGGGTGTCAAAACTAAGCAGTGCATCTTTATCGGTTATGGTCAAGATGAGTTTGGGTATCGTTTTTATGATCCAGTTGATAATAAACTTATTAGAAGTCGTGATGCAATATTCTTTGAAGACCAAACTATTGAAGATATTGACAAAGCTGAGAAGATAGATTCTCAGAGTAATGAGAGCTTAGTTGATATTGATCCAGTTTCAATTACTAAGGCACCTATTGCACATAAAGGAACCCAAGACAGTGATGGAGATAGTGATCAAGATCAAAATGATCATCATGGTATAGATGATATGGATGCTCCAGTTGATGAAGTTGTGGTTGATCAGGAACCAATTCCTGCACAGGTAACTACTTCGAATGCTCCTGAAACCTCTCTTAGAAGATCCACAAGGGAGAAGCAAATATCCATGCGCTATCCTCCTGATGAGTATGTACTTTTGACTGACATGGGAGAACCTAAGAAATATGATGAAGCCATGCAAGATACTCACAAAGATCAGTGGATCGAAGCGATGGAAGATGAGATGAAGTCACTGCATGAGAATGGCACATACGAGTTAGTGAAATTGTCGAAATGTAAGAGAGCTTTATCTAACAAATGGATATTCAGAATAAAGCAAGATAACCATACCTCTGCGCTTAGATACAAGGCGAGGTTAGTTGTTAAAGGTTTAGGCCAATAGAAGGGAGTTGACTTTGATGAAATTTCTCCCCTGTTATGAAGATGTCTTCTATTCGTGTGATTCTAGGCTTAGCTACAAGTCTAGATTTTGAGGTTGAGCAGATGGATGTCAAGACTGCTTTTATTTATGGTGATTTAGATGAGGAGATTTATATAGAGCAACCTAAGGGTTTTGTAACTAATGGAAAAGAAAATTATGTCTGCAAATTGAAAAAGAGCCTGTATGGATTGAAACAAGCTCCAAGGCAATGGTATTTGAAGTTTGAATCTGTCATAGAAGAACAAGGGTACAAGAAAATTTCTTCAGACTACTGTGTATTCTTCTAGAAGTTCTCTGATGATAATTTTATTATTTTATTACTTTATGTGAATGGCATGCTTATTGTTGGCAAGAATAAATCTAGAATCGCAGTCCTTAAGAAGCAGTTGAGCAAATCGTTTGCGATGAAGGACTTGGGGCCAACAAAGAAAATTTTGGGCATTCAAATCCATCGACACAGAGATAGAAAGGAGTTATTTCTATCCCAAAAGCAATGCATTGAGAAGGTACTCAAGAGGTTCAATATGACAGATGCAAAAGTGGTGAGTACTCCTCTTGCTAAACACTTTAAATTGAGTATTACTCAGAGTCCATTTACTGATGAAGAGAAAAAAAAAGATGTCTCGTATTCCTTGCCGTTGGTAGCTTGATGTATGTTATGGTTTATACTAGACCAGATATTGCACATGCCATTGGTAATGTTAGCAGATTCCTTTCTAATCCTGGAAAAGAACATTAGGATGCAGTAAAATGGATATATTAAGGTATTTGAAAGGTACTGCAGATTTGAAGATGTGCTTTGGAAATGGCAAGCCTGAACTTGTTTGTTACACAGACTCTGATTTAGGAGGCAATCTTGATAATTCAAGATCCACTTCCGGTTATTTGATCACTTTTGCAGGGGGAGCTGTTTCTTGGCAATCTAGACTACAGAAGTGCATAGCTCTATCCACCACAGAAGCCGAATATATTGCTGTCACAGAAGGTGCCAAAGAACTATTATGGACGAAGGAGTTTATTAATGATCTTGTCTTTGAGAAGCCAAAGTACATCTTATTTTTTGATAATCAGAGTGCTATCTGTCTCACCAAGCACTTCACTTTTCATTATAAGACCAAACATATAAATAGAAAGTAGCATTGGATAAGAATGTTCGTGGAAGAGAAATTATTTGAGGTTGAGAAGATACACACTGTTGAAAATCCTTCGGATATGCTAACAAAGGCGGTGGTTGCAGATAAATATGAATTTTGTAGAAAATTGGCAGGCATGAAGCCTGTCAACAATTCCTCTACTTGAAGACACATTTGGCCCCTTGGCTAGAGGGGGAGTTTATTGGGCACATGCCCATATTTTCCAGCCAAAGGCCCAATGGCCTAATCCTATTCTCTTTTAGTTTCCAATCTTATTTGGAATTGGATTCGGTTTATTCCTATTTTGAGTGGGTTTTGGCTTTAAGAGAAAGCACCACTCATGATCTATAAATAAGACAACCTTGGAGAATTATTCTATGCTCATTGATACAAGTCTTTGAAAGATTTAAGCACATAAGAGTGGGTTTTGAGAGAGCTTTCATCAAGAGAGAAAAGAGAAGAAAAGTATTTGTTTTGCAGCAGATTTTTATTCCGACCAGCCAACTTCAAAATCACGTTTTCCAATTCGTTAACCGTTGGATCGGGCTGATACTTTGAGTGAGTGTTCATAACATCTTGATCTTGGATTGGAACGGTGGAGATCGGATTTGGTTGTTCGTAGTATCTGATTTGGAGCCTCGAACAACAGCTTCATTTTGTGGATTATACTCTTTCTTCAATCGATTAGTTGTTGCTATTGTTGCTCCGTATTTGGCCCTGTTGTGTAGTCAATTTGGAGAACTTTTGTAAATCTTTTATTGTTATAGTGGAGCTTTTTGGATCTGTAATACCGTGGTTTTTACCTTCGATTTGAAGGGTTTTTCACATTAAAATTTAGTGTTCTTTATCTTCTTTATTTTCGGGTTTTGCCTCTTCCTCAACATAATATTTTGGACGGATCAGAATGGACTGGGTCAATATTTTTGGGGTATTATTATTTTTAGTCTGTGCCAGAAATTATTTATTTGATAGTCGAAAAAGTTGCAAAATTTGTATTTTTTTTTGCGCGCGCGCACACACACACACACACACACACACATATATATATATATATATATCTGTGTGTGTGCGCAAAAAAATACAAATTTTGACTGGAATACCAAACATGTAATTACCAAAAAAATTTACAAGAACTATGAAATACGTGGCACACTGGAAAAAAATTAAAAGACTAAACAAATTCATTCCTCCTATTCTCGTCTAAAAATCATATGAATATTATATTCATCAGATAAATAAATATCAAATACAAAAATATAATAGAAGAAAATTAAACTTTTCTATAAAACCTATCAAAAAGAGAACTAAATAACTTTCAAAAGCCTATCCAG
>MU769771.1:5968-69730 GCA_026770625.1 Nicotiana glauca
CAAGTCCGTAATGTCGAATGTGACTTGTGTGCAAAATTTGAAGTCATTCCGGAATGATTTTGGTAAGGTTTGAGACACTTAGTCTCTTTTAAGGAAGCTTAACTTGAAAAAGTCAACCAGGTATTGACTTATGTGTTACAGGGCTCGAAATGCAAATTTTATGGTTCGGATAGCTTCGTTAGGTGAATTGGGACTTAGGAGTGTGTCCGGAATATTTTTGTGATGACCGGTGTAGAATTAAGTTTGAATTGGCAAAGTTAGTATTTTGACGAATTCCGGTTGATAGGTGAGATTTTGATCCGAGGGTCGGAATGGAATTCCGAGAGTTGCTGTAGCTTTGTTAGGTGATTTGGAATATGTGTGCAAAATTTGAGGTCATTCGGACGTGATTTGGTCGGGTTTTTGATCGAAAGTGTATTTCAGAAGTTTTTAGAAAATTAGGCTTGAATTCGATGAGTTTTGGGTAATTTGATGTTCTTTGAGGTGCTTTGATGATTGGAACAGGTTTGAATAATATTATGAACTATGTTAGCATGTTTGGTCGGGGTCCCATGAGGCTCAAATAGGTTTTGGAAGAGTTTTTGGAAGATTTTTGCCGTTTTGAGTATAAGCATGTAATGATCTAAAGGTTCATTTTTAGTTCTAGAGATCCAAATTTGATTTCGAGACTTCCGGAACTTTGATAATGAATTATAGGACTGATCTGAAAATTTTGGTCTAATTTCATCAAGTCGCGATTGGGTTTTTGAGACAAAACATGAGTTAATTGTTTAACGAGTGAAATGGGTATTGAATGGGCAAATGAGCTCCGAATTGAGTTTCGATTGAGGGATTGTGTTCGTATTATTATTTGTGACTCATAGGAACAAGAATCGTCTAATTCCGAGTTCGTATGACGGAGTTAGAGCCATTTTAGTAAAAAGAAAAGTGCTGCAATTTCTTTGGCAGCTGCTGTATTTTTTAGCAGCGTGAACAGTAACCGCGGGTGAACAGTAACCGCACGGGAACAGTGTCCGTGAATAGTGCCGTGAACAGTACCCCGTAACAGTATCCGTGAACAGTACCGTAACAGTACCCCGTGAACAGTACACACGGGTGAACATTAACACAGGGTGAAGAGTAATTCCGAAAAAAATCTGGGCAGAATGTTTATTCATCCGCGAACTTTTCATTTCTTTCACCATTTTTGGACATTTTGAGAGCTTTTGGACGGGGATTTAAGGGAGTTTCAACTAATATTGATTGGAGGTAAGTTTTATGAGTTAAATACATGATTTTTATTGAAGAATCATCCTAGAAATCCATGAAAACATAGCCAAATTATAAGAAATTAGGGCTTGGGATCGAAATTCTAAATTTGGGATTTGAGGGGTCAAATGGACTCCGATTCTTGTGAATTTGGTATGTATAGACTCATGACGAGATAAAGAACATTTTGATGTAAAAATTTCTGAATTTCAAGACGTGGGCCCGGGGCTCGGGTTTTGTCAAATTCGTGAATTTTGATATTTTTCGATTGCTTTCGATTGGGTATTGTCCCTTTAGCATAATGCGACATATTCGTTGTGATTTTGGGCAGATTCGTCGCACGAGGAGGCCAATTCGAGAGGCAAGGGCATAACGAGCTAGACTTTTGGCCGTCTTGAGGTGAGTAATGCTTGTAAATGATATCCTGAGGGTTTGAAACCCCGAACTTTTACATCGTAACACTATATTGAGGCGTGACACGCATTCTATGACGAGTGTGGGGTCATTTACTATCGGAAATTGTGACTTGCTCCACCCCGAGTGTTATTTTCTACTATATTGGCGATTGATACGCATACTTTATTATTGAGAATTGAGCTTACTACTAAGTTTGGGACCTTGTGCTAACCTGTGGAATCCTTCGGGGATCCTTATGTGTTTTTCCTCACTTGTTTGCCTAAAACCATACTCCCAGTCATGTTTTCAACTGTTAAAAATGTTATAAGAACTGTATTTTGAACATGAATATTGAATGAAAAGTATATGAGGGCGAAGATCCCTATAACTTGTTATGCCCGAGAGGTTGTGCATTACTTGAATGAGATGGATCGAGGAACTGATAGTGAGGATGTTTATACTTGATATGGATCGGGCTGCATGCCGCAGCAGTGATATATTGATACGGATCGGGCTGCATACCGCAGCAATGATATATTGATATTGAGCCCGAGAGCCTATTTGATGCCACGAGATGGCTAATATTGCGCTTGGGCTGTAGGAGCCCCTCCAGAGTCTGTACACACCCCCAGTGAGCGTTATCGACGATAAATAAATGGAGCGGGCTGCACGCCGCAGCGGGTACTAGAGTGTACCGTCATATGCATTGCATTTGCACTCATGCATTTGTTCCTTATCTACATTATCTGCCATAATAATTATGTGCTTTTATTTCATTGTTTGGTTGCTTCATACCGTTCTTAGCCTGAGGGGTTGATACTGTTCTGAGATACTGATATTGAGCTCGAGAGGCTGATGTTGTACCTTGTGAGTTGGGAGTGAGCCCGAGAGGCTGATGTTGTACTTTATGAGTTGAGAGTGAGCCCGCGGGGCTGATACTGTACTGAGAGGTTAATATTGAGCCCGAGGGGCAGATTTCTAATTATTTTTTACTTGTTGAAATTATTTTCGCAACTGTTGAAAGGATCATTTTCAAAAAGAGGTTTTAAACTGAGCCAAGATATTTCTAAATATTTCACAGTTTTCACTGATTTTCTCAATTGAAGGGTTTTTCTCTGCTTCTATACAGCATGACAATATGTTTTACGTGATTTCTTACCGCTCAGTAATTATTTACTTTTATTACTCACTGGGTTGGAGTACTCACTTTACTCCCTGCACCTCGTGTGCTGCTGCAGGTATTGATCACCCGGTAGCGGGATATTAGCTGATTGAAGGTATTACTATTGTAGCTGAGCAAGGTGACCGCCAGCGTTCGCAGCACCGGACATTGTCTTTAGAATTTCAGAATTTAATTTTGTATATTATTGGCCCTGTAGTTGTGTTCAGATTTTCTTTAGATGCTCGTGACTTGTGACACCCCGGCCGGGTTATGTTGAGCTGTAAACACTGGTTATTATTGTCGTTAAGTTGTATTTATCTATTCATTTATGTTTCATAATTGTTAAAGAGACGATTTGGGTTAGTTGGCTGGCCTTGTCTCCACGAGAGGCGCCATCACGATCGGGTTAGGAAATTGGGTCGTGACAGACTGGGGGTTGGTTTGGGATAGAATTGGGTTTAGGCTGGGGGTAACTTCGTTGGGCTAAGCTGTTTGGCCCAAATTTGGGTCTCAAGACCAGCCTTTTAATTTGTTTTTCTTTTGCTTTTCTCTTTTATTTCTTTTATTTATTTTCATTTTGTATTTTATATATTTCTGATCTTCATAATAATGCAAAATTAAAATAAAGACCTAATTTATTTCCAAAACTACTAATTAATTCCTAAAAATTGATTAAGTCCTGAACTCATGACCAACTGAACAATTATCAATTAAAAATACAAAAATGGACTATTTTTGTTATTTTCTTTATATTTGGCCTTAACTACTAATTAACCCTAAAATATGAAATTAAATCCTACATAAATGCCACGGGTATTTTTATATTTTCATATGAAAAATGCACAAATAAAATGCAAACAATTAACACAAAATTCATAAAATTGTAAAATAATGAAACAAAACTCATTTTGTTTGATTTTTTTAGGAATGATTCACTTAGGGCAAAAATCACGTACTCACAATGTGGATAAAAAATAAAAGATCATCTCAAAAGATGTCAAATTTCTACAATATTTAGCTGGTCAGATTTAATATTTATCTTTTTTAGCCGGTATATATAGATTATACATTGTTATATATATATTATACGTGTATTATACATCTGCCAGCTATTTATAGTTTAAGAGTTTAAGTGGGCAGCTATTTGGGTTAATTTCTTTTCTTTATAGAAGAATTAACTCAAATAGCTAGCTTTCTAATCTCTTAAACTAAAAATAGCCAGCGAATGAATCATTCATGAATATTATACAATTATGTATAGTTAATGTATAATCTATGTATATCAGCTAGAAAAAGTAAACATTGAATCTGGTCGGCTATTTGTGTAACAATCCATTCACCCTATGAATTTGAGTGTCCAAAGTGACAAGTGTGGGCTCCTTCAAAAACGGGAGAAATTAATAAATAGCCAGATTTACAAGTGATCATTCAAAAATAGCTACAGTTTCAAAAGTAATTAAAATTTAGCCATTTTTCATGTAAAGATAAATCTGAACGAAAACACTGTTCAAAATCCAGAAAATACTTCAGCATAATATACTGGAATTCCGGTTTATTATACTGGAACTCTAGTATATTATACTGGAGTTCCAGCAAAATATACTGGACTTCTAACATATTATACTGGAGTTCCAATATAATACACCGGTCCAGCATAATATGCTGGAAGTTCATACACAGATGCACTGATCTCCAGTAGATTATGCTGGAACTTTCCGTGTTGCAACAAGATAGTGACTATTTTTCAATAAATTTGCAAACACTTTTTTTGAATGACCAATCCAAAAAGTGGCTAACCCATGCTATTTTTACTTCAAAAACATAGGAGATAAAGAAGGGAAATTCCACCCATGGATAGAGAGTGAAGCCCATTTAATTCCTCATTCCTTTTGGAACATCTAAGGGCTACCAAAAGTACCTGGTTTCTTATCGGGACTTTTACCTAATTATACTATATTAGAAACTTATTTACCAATGTTCTCTATGTTTCGTAGTTTTTAATAAGTATCTAGGTTTTTCTTATAAATTATGTAGATTGCTCCTTAAAAGGCTCACACCCCATTATTAGTGTCTTCAATTAAGGAATTCAATTATATTCTTTCCTTTTTTTTCCCTCTCCTCTTCTCTCTCCTTTTTTTTTATAACAAAATACCTTAATCTACGCCCAGAATCTCCATCTTCTCTCTTCCCACCATTGCCAAGAATTTTATATTATTAAATCATCAATTGCATGTGAAGAAATATTCAGGAATTGTATGATAAATGTATCATAATTGTATTAAATTGTATCAGATGCATCAATATGTAAAACGTAATTGTATCATACTTGTATCACAATTATATATAACTTGTAGATGGTACATTAATATCCAAAATAATACCTGATACAATACTAATAAATTAAAGTATAATTATCATATATTTGTGATACAAACTATGAAATTCGTCACGATCTCACAATTGCTCATAATTCAAATACAAAATTGATTCAATCTTGAAATAATTCTTACACAATTTTGATACAATTATGATACAACTTAAAACTGACTCTACACTTAAATTGATACAATATTGTATTATACTTGTATTAGTATTGTATCATGTAAAAATCTCAAGACAAAATCGGAGCTTCAAGCACCTGGATTTTATTAAAACCCAACACCGTCAGCCTTTTCTTCTGAAAAGATGTACCCAAACACCTACAATATAGCTTGGTCCGGCTTATTCTTCACTACTCCAGAATTTTCAGGTGTATGATTGCGACGATGCAATGCACTGTCTCCTCGTTCTTCCATTTCATAATCTCTTTTTTCCGGTAATTTTATGAGTTCCAACTCTTCAGATGTTGCAGCAATATTTGAAAACTGCAGGAAAAGGTATAATAACATAATCCACTTCGTATAATAACTGTATGACAGTCGTATAAGTTTTGTATGTCATAGTAATGTGCTATCAAAAGCTATAATTTACAGATATGCATATAGTGTACTACATATGTATTATAACTGTATAATAATTGTGTTATTTTTGTATATGTATTATACATCTTTGACTTGACAGATATATATATGTATATATGTACTGTATATATTAAGAATTTAACTATTACATAAAAAAAATTAGTTTTTTTTACCTTAATCTAGGTTGGAGTGAACATAAGATTCTCTATGGTTTTTCGCCAAAGTTGGGATTTGACCTTTGTCCATCTCAGAATACAAGGTATTTTATTGCCAGGGAGACGGACGACAATTTGTTTATCAACCATAGAACAACACTCGTATATCCAAACTTACCGACAACTTGATTATAGAGCAAATCTTTGAAATTCTTCAGTAATGTATAAATAAGAAAGAGATTTTGGATGATTAAAGAGAGAAATCGTATATCAACACATTCGGATTTCCTGAGAATCTGCAATTTAGGGGTAAGCGAGATTTTTGGGGTGGGTCTTACGATGAAGGGAGTTGTTAATTAGAAAGAGAACAGATGATTTTGGGGTGGGTTTGTTGATGAAATGAAGGGATTTTGGGTAAGTATTGATTTTGGGTATCTTAAATGTGGGATATTTTATGTAACTGATACCTACTATTTAAGGAAGATTTCATTTCTTCTTTTTTTAAGGTTTTGGGTAAAACAAGTAAATATAGGTATATATAATTATTAATAAGAAACCTAAATAAAAATAGTAAATAGGTTTCTATCATAGTATAATTAGGTAAAAATCCCTTTCTTATCCCAGTGATCCAGCCCATTACGTTTTTTTCTTTTCTATGTTCATAAAATTTAATTTTCTTTTCTATACTTATAAATTAAGTATAGACTTGACAGCACCTAATTTCGCTGCTAAGTATCACCCACCCTCAAAACGCAATTAATTCAGACCATAAATATAGATAAAATGTTTAAATTTGGCTCCGAGCTAAATTGCTGCTTTAGTGGCTTAGGCCTCATTTGTTTGCACTTAATAGAAGTCTGAATCTTAATCATCCAGATCAGAGACATTAAGTGCGTTTATTTTAAATTTTGAATCTTAATTATTCAGATCTTAATCATTAAGCATGTTTATTTTTTTTACTTCACAACCATTTAATAGGTCTGAATAGGTCTGTATGATTAAGATCTATAAATAAGACTTAATTTCATTAAGATGCTATCATATATTTATTATTAACTGCCGCCAACGCCTACCATTATCAACTACCACCATGCCACCGCCACCCCTGCCCTACCACCACCGCCACGCCACCGTCATCCTCAATCATAGCCTCCATTATCGATCGTTCCCATCACTCCGACCACCATCATTCCCACCAACAATCAACACTCATCTGCCTTAACTACCACAACTGACCACATCATCGATCATTCCCATCACTCCGACCACCATCATTCCCACCAACAATCAACACTCATCTGCCTTAACTACCACAACTGACCACATCATCACCATCAACTATCATATTATAAAAAACTATATATTTTATTGATAGAATATTAGATTAGTTAGTATTTCATTTGAATTTTATGTTTATTAATTTTTAAATAAAGATAAATTTTATACATTCAGATGTTAAAAATCAAACAGTCTTAATTATTTCTATTCACATCTTAATACACATCTTAATATATTCAGCTGTATATTCAGATTCAGATGTCTTAATCTTAAAAAAAAAAACAAATGAGGCCTTAATCTTAACATTACACCAAACGACAATAAGAGTTAAGACAAAGAACTTGTATTATAGCCAATAAACTTTTTCAAGGATTGCATTTTAAGATTAGACTTTGTGAGAAAAAGGTAGGTGGGTAAAGACTAAAGAGTGAGAGTCCACATCAAGTAAAATTGATAGTGCTATTGTCATTACTCCTATGAAAATAATTGGGTGTGGTAGTTGATGAGTCTTTGCTCTCTATGAGTAGAAGTCATCGTGACTCAATAGCAAACCTTACAAGAAAAATTTCTGATCTTTAAAAGCTACATAGATAGAGGAGTTAGCACCACTCATATTTGTTATTACCTACTACGGTTATTTGATTAATTTAAGCTAACGATCTCTTTTTTTTAAAATTCTTTTCTAAGGAAGAGGCTTTAATGCTAGTCCAATGCCTTACTGCCATGATATTGTTTGAAGAACTTTTCAATGGAAAAAGTTTAGCGGATTGATTGAAAACATTAAATTTACTAAAAAGAAAATGGATATACGGACCAAAATATGTAGCTAATACGTAGCTAAACCACTAAAATCCATCACTTAATCCATTTTAGCGAAAATTTAATGATACGTAGATAATATTGTCAGTTAAAAGTTTTGCAACGGATTTCACGTTCGTCATCCATTGCTAAAGCAGCATTAGCCAGGTATGCGAACAAATAGGATCAAGTTTGTTCGGCTTTTTTGAAAAATCAAACCAAACTAACTATTTTGGTTTGGATTGGTTCAGTTTTGTCGGATTCTTTTTGTTACTTGAATATATATTATTTCAATCTTACTTTGTTAAATTTTTGATAAATAAGTATATGTTTAGTAAAAATTAAAAAATTGACAAACATATGATCCTATTAACGTATTCTTATGGGAGAGTTTTCTTAGTTACATATGATAGATATTTTTTAGTCGTCTGACAATACTTTTCCGTTGATGTATACTTTTAAGGTTAACTGAAGTTAATAATTAAACATAAAAATCAATATGATGCATATATAATGATACGTTCTATTTAATTTTAAATTATCGAAATACCACTTCAAATTTGAAAAAGATATAAGAATTTAATAGAACTTGACATATGAATATGGAAGAACAAAGAGATTGACGCATTTCACTAACACTTGATAAGAAAGTGATCATACAACCCATTATTTAAAGTTAAAAGAATAGAGAGCTTCATATTTAACTAAATATTACATCCCATAAGAGAATCACAAATATTTCTAGACATATTTTAAAGAAAATTCTTAAAGTTATATATAAAAATTATATATTTATATATTGGTTTGGTACGATTTATTTTACTCAATACCAAACCAAATCAAACCAAACCTAATCAAGTTTTTTAATCGGTTGGATTTGACTTTTCAATTTGGTGTTCGGGTTTGGTTTGTACACCCCTAGAACAAAGTACTACATTGATATTAGAAAGATTGTGAAACATATAATGTATATAAATACCCTTAATAGCATAATGCCTAAAATATGGTGCAAGTTTGATCAAAAGCGAATAATATAATACCATGTTAAATGTCTATTTGGACGCACTTAACCTCACAGCCAGATTTTTTTAGTGGTTTCATTTACTTTATTAGTAAGGTTATCGTTAAAGAGGCACAACCATTGGAGAAACAGAGATAGAACAGAGGAGGAAGAAGAGAGAAAGAGAGATGCCTTTAGGAAAATATCGTATCTCATATTAAGCATGTACTATACATGAATATATATATATATATATATATATATATATATATATATATAGACACACACACACACACACACACACACACACACACATCCCACTAACTACTAACTCCTTAAGAATAAAATAAGAGTTGTTGATAGTTGTACACTAACCCACTAACTAACTTAACAGTCTAGCTAACTTCTACAATGTACATTTATCGTTAAAGAGGCACAACCATTGGAGAAGCAGAGATAGAACAGAGGAGGAAGAAGAGAGAAAGAGAGATGCCTTTAGGAAAATATCGTATCTCATATTAAGCATGTACTATATATATATATACACACACACACACACACACACACACACACACACACACATCACTAACTACTAACTCCTTAAGAATAAAATAAGAGTTGTTGACAGTTGTACACTAACCCACTAACTAACTTAACAGTCTAGCTAACTTCTACAATGTACATACTTCTCAACACTCCCCCTCAAGCTGAGGGATGGAAGAGGTTCTTCATTCTCAGCTTACTAATCAAGTACTCATGTTGTGATTTGCATAGACTCTTGGTAAACAGATCAGCAGGATGTTCTTTAGTCCCAATATGTTGAGTCTGAATTGACCACCCTGAATTTTTTCCCTTACAAAATGACATTCAGTGTCAAAGTATTTGTCCTCTCACGAAATATGGGGTGTGTTGCAATCTGTATAGCAACTTTGCTATCACAGAACAACTGCAAATGAATGTTCACTGTAACTCCTAGCTCTCCAAACAAGCCAACTAGCCAAGTGACTTCAGCAACAGTAGTTGACATGCTTCTGAATTCTAATTCAGTAGAACTCCTAGAAACTCTGCTTTGTTTCTTGGATTTCCAAGAGATTAAAGCTCCACCAAACTTAACTATATAACCAGTGATAGACTTCCTTGTCTCCACACATGAGCCCCAATATGAATCACAATAGGCAAATAGTTGCTTGTTGCTTTTTGTTGTCATAAATAGTCCCATTCCTACCGTTCCCTTGACATACTTGACCACTTGTGTAGCTGCTTCCATATGTGATTGCTTGAGAGCATGGATGTGCTGACTAAGTACTTGAACAACAAAGGCAATATTTGGCCTTGTCATTGTCAAGTATAACAATTTGCCTACCAATCTCTAATAGCTACATGGATCCTCAAGATGTGCATCTGTAGAGGCTTCTCCCTTGTCATGAGTTTGTCAAATACTACTGAGGTGAGTTTGTGATTAAACTCAAGAGGTGTAGCAACAGGTTTTCCACCAACTAATCCCAGCTCAGACACTAACTCAAGAGAATATTTCCTTTTATTCATAAGGATTCCTTCTTTAGATCTGGAGAACTCAATTCTCTGAAAGAATTTTAATTCTCCCAAGTCTTTCATTTTGAACTTAGCTTGCAAATATGTCCTTACCTGATGAATAAGCTCTAAGTTATTCCAAGTAACCAGAAGGTCATCAACACATACCAGAATTACTATCAGATCACCGTCTACCCTTTGAGTGAAACGAGAGTCATAATGAGACTGTACAAATCCCATATCCTTCAGAGCAGAAGTCAACTTCAAGTTCCACGGTCTAGGAGCCTGCTTGAGTCTATATAATGACTTATGCAGTCTACATACCTTGTGATGACACTCCCCCTAGCTGTCAAAGCCATCAAGGATCTGCATATAGACCTCTTCAAGAAGATCTCCTTGAAGAAAGGCATTGTGCACATCCATTTGGAAGATAAACCAGCCAGATGCTCCAGCCAAAGCCACTACAAACCTCACTGTGACCATTTTGGCCATAGGAGAAAAAGTCTCTTTGTAATCCAGACCTTCAAGCTGACTATACCCTTTACCAACCAGTCAAGCTTTATAACTCTCTACCTCCCCAGTAGACTTATATTTAACCTTGATTACCTACTTGTAGCCAATAGGATCCTTGTTAGGAGGAAGGTCCACAATGGACCACGAGGAATAGTAGTCCTAGATGATTTCCTAACAGGAGGTGGATCAACAGTACTAGAGGAGCTTGACTGTAGATGATAATCACGAACAAGCTGACTAGGACCAGCAGGCTGACTAGAAACAGAATAAGGTGACTCAATTGTAGTGTTCCCAATAGGAATGTAATTGAGAGAAGAGTAATCAGCTTCTAAAAGATCCAAAATAGGAAACGGAAAAGGGCCAAAACTATCCCTATCATTTGCTAAATGGTTTATAAATACCCTTCGTCCATCTATCTGTCCAAAAAAATACACGAAGTTTATTCTATTAACAAAAATACCCCCGCGACTAACGACAGAACTGATGGAGTGTGTTTTTTTGAACGGATAGATGGACGGAGGGTATTTATAAACCATTTAGCAAACGATATGGATGGGTCACGTGGCAATCTTTGATTGGAACAAAAAAATAATATTATTTCAACCCAGTTAATTACCTGGTCCGAAACTTTATTTGACCCGTCTAATTATTTTCTTTCTTTTTCTTTGCTTTTTTATCCCTCTCTTTTTCCTTATCACCCTGCACACCCACTCTCATCTCACAAAGAATTTTTAGAATGTAACCCTTTACTTTTTTTTACCTTTTATAGATTCAATCTTTATCCTAGAATGTGATAATTTCAAGCTTTTTAGCACCTTGATTTCAATTTTCTTGTGTGCTTGTATCAGTTATATGTAGTTGTTTTTTCTCTGTTATTTCGTGGCTCTTTTGTCTCCTTATGAACAATCCAAAGATTTCCATTACTTTTCCCTTTCAAAGTTTCAATATTTCTCCTAGATTTGATTGATATATTTGGACAATATTAGCATTTGGGCTCAATTTTTTTGTTTTATATTTTTGGTTTGTTTTGATCCTTGTCTTCTTACTTAACAACCCAAATGTATCTGTTAATTTTCCATTTAAGAGTTTCAATGCTTATCCTGAGTTTGATTGGAGATATTTCAGAATCTGGTTTGAATTTCGGGTTATTTGATGTTAGGTTTTATCTTTTCTTTAATTAATTTGTTATTGTGTGTATGCAGTGTCCCAATTAGAGAAGAAGAAAGGGGGAGATCAGATGAGTGGTACTGGGTGTGATAGATACTACCCATTTTTGTAAATGTGTCGGATAAGGTAAATAGGTTGAAATAATATCCATTTTTTGTTCTAGTCAAAGATTGCCACGTGGCCTAATTAAAAACTGCCATGTCATTAAATGAATGAACCATCTCTATCGTTTGCTAAATAGTTTATAAATACCCTCCGTCCATCTATCCGTTCAAAAAAACACACTCTATCCGTTCTGTTGTTAGTCGCGGGGGTATTTTTATTAATAAAATTAACTTCGTGTATTTTTTTGGACGGAGAGATGGACGGAGTGTATTTTTTTGGATGGATAGATGGACGGAGGGTATTTATAAATCATTTAGCAAACGATAGGGATATTTTTGGCCCTTTTTCGAATAAGAAATAAAGGAGGGGAATTGGATGTAACATGCTTGAAGGGAAAACATCCTCCTTGAAGACAGTGTCTCTACTAACAAAGAACAGTTGAAGATCATACAAAATGTATCCCTTTTGCACAGAGGAGTAGCCTAGATATAGAGCAGGAATGGCCTTGGGACTGAATTTGTCTGTTTTTCTAGCTGAGGTGGCATAGCACAGGCCACCAAAGACCCTCAAGTGCTAAAGAAATGGAACCTTGTTATAGAGTTTCTCAAAAGGAGAGGCTCCCTTCAACAATATTGTAGGAAATCTATTCAGAAGATAGAATGATTAATAAATATACTCACCCCAGAACTGTAGTGGAACAAATGCTTGAAACCTCAAAACTCTTGCCAGATTAAGAATAGACCTGTATTTTCTCTCAACTTTACCATTCTGCTGAGGTGTATATACACAAGAACTTTGATAAATAATTCCATGTTGCACCAAGAAACTGTTGACCTTCTCATTGAAGAACTCGGTACTATTGTCAGACCTGAGACACTTAACCTTGTTATCAAATTGAGTCTGAACTAGTGTTAAAAACATTTTCAACACAACAACAGATTCTTCTTTAGTGTTCATTAAGAGAAGCCAAGTGTACTTGGAGAAAAAATCTACTAATGTCATAAAGTATCTCTTAAAATCATGAGTTGCAACCCTATATGATCCCTAGATATCAGTAGGCACAAGTTCACAAGGATGAGTAGAACAAGAGGTACTGTGAGGAAGTGGCAGGTGATAGTAGTCACATTGTAGTGTAGACCTCCCAAGATTGTTTCTAGGTTTGAAACCACTATTTCCATTCCAGAGTTAGCCTTACTTATTAGTGCTGCAGAATCACCAATGCCACCACTCAGAGATCCATTGTTTCTCCTTTGACTTTCAACATTAACTATCATAGCATAGGCTTGATTAACATTTGGAAGTGGTCGAATCATAAGAAGTAGATCTTTAGCATTTCAAAGGAGTCATTTAGACCAATAAAAAACTAATACAATTTATGTGGTTGATAGTGTTCTGCATGCTGCTTGGATCCAGGGTATCCACACGAGCGAGGATGAGCTAAGGCTTCATATTCATCCCATAACTCCCTAGGTTTCGAGAAATATTCAGATACAGTTAGCAGATTTTGAGTTAGCTTTGCAATTTCCTTGTGAAGGTAGAATGATCTAGAAGCATTCACTTTATCAAATCTCTCGCAAAAATCTTCCCAGACCTCGTGTGCATTAGAGGCATAGATCACAATACTCAGTAAATTTGAAGAAACATTGTTCATTATCCATGCCAGAACAATAGTATTACATCGATCCCAAAGTTCATAAAGACTCACATCATATAGCTCCTTCCTACAGGTTCCTAGCACAAAAACTAACTTGTTTTTGCCATGCAACACAATTTTCATATATCTACTCTAAAGAGAGTAGTTCTCATAATCTCGAAGTTGATGTGAGATAAGAACAACACCTTGAGTATCAGAAGGATGAATATACAAATGATGATTGTGATGAACTAAGTCGAGGTTCTGAGAATCCGATGGTGACAATGTAACAATAGTCGAAGCAGATTCATTTTCATTAATTTCCATAGTAACTTCGTAGAGTTGTAAATTGAAGAGTATTACTCACTCAAATTGTTGCAGGAATTCAGAAAAGTTATTGAATTTGCTCAAAATCAGCAAATCCTAGCTTGAAGAAGAAGATGTATCTTCAGCTGTAATTTGAAGCAAATAAATCAAATTCTGGATTCGAACAGCTCAATTGTACCGTCTCCTCACTCGTCCACCATTGCTGAACTCGCCGGAGTTGAGACGAGCTCTGATACCATATTAAAGAGGCACAACCTTGGAGAAGCAGAGATGGAGAGGAAGAAGAGAGCAAGAGAGTTGCCTTTATATATATATATATATATGACAGCTACACACTAACCCACTAACTAACTTCTAACCGTCTAGCTAACTTCTACAGCGTACATACTTCTCAACAGTTATCGTTTCCTGTTGAAGTTCAGAAATTTCTAGCTGATTAAACGAGTTTTAAGATTTAACTTATACTCCGATAGTTCAAATGTCAGGTGTAGAGAAGTTAAATCTGAAGACATTTTTTTTTCAAACCAAGAATTCTGAAATTAAACAATTTCAAAAATTGAAGTAGCATAATTGCAAATATAAAGGTTGTACTTTCTTATTTAAAAAAAAAAAGCTAATGGTACTACTTAACAAAAATAGAATCTCGATCTAATTAAGTGGAGGAAAAATGGTTAAAAAATAATAATTATCCACCCATATTATCCCTTAAAAATGGGTTGGATAATGAACTTTTTAAAAACGGATCAAATATAGATAAGAACTATATTATCCATTTAGAAAAAGGATAACCAATGGATAACTGATTGATTTAACTTTTACAGTTGTAAAGCTTCAAATTGGGGTTCCTCAAGTATGAGAGATTAGGAATTCTCCCAAAAGTGATCATATTCAAGAAGTCATAGATAATACGAATATCCATATTATCCACCTATTCTATCCGTATTAAATATGGGTCGGGTCGGATAATAATTATCCAATTTTACATTAACTGTTTGATCACGCCCAACTATGCCTTGTAAAAAGGACTTAGCGGTCATTGCAAATATATTTCAATTAATAAGTCTGAAGTCGAATCTCACATGAAATTAACCTATTAAACACAGCTATTAGACTCGCACAAATTCTCGCAATCAATCTTCAGAAATATTTAAGTAACAAATTTGATGTTACTAACTAAATATCACGTAATGAAAATGCAATAATTAATAAGTAACTACTAACGGGTTGTAGACAAGAATTGAAATTATCTAAGGTTATGATTTCCCCTATTGTCGAAATCCTTTCCGCTACACTTTCTATAAATTTACCTAAGTCTTCTCTACCGATCATGAGCGCTCTGAGTATTGTAATTCTCTCATGATAGCTTATATGAGTCCACCAAACTATAGAGCACCTGATCCTCTATGAGCTTCTACTGAGAATACTTATGAAGCAGTAAGTAAAAGAGACACGAGATTTTTTACGTGAAAAAATCCCATTCAAGGGGACAACCACGACCTACACTTGTAGGCTTTCAACTTCACTAACTTGTAACTCACTATTACAAGCCACTTTGTAATGACTATATTACAAAGACTTCAACTTAACTAACTTGTGATACTATTACCACAAGCCACTTTGTCACTCTCTAGTTACAAAGACTTTAAACTTATGACTAAACCTAGTCACAATATAAACTCAGAGAGTTTACGGATTTTTGTGTATCATAAACACAACTTCTAAGAAAGCAAGGTAGGAGTTACAATGAAGAACAAACAACAAGATTATAATTCAACTAAGGATTCATATAGACTCATTGTGAAACTAATCCTTTAGTGGAGTTGTCTTCTTATTCTTTACACACTTGTGACTTCAATACTGGATGAACACTTTACTGCTTGAGAGAATATCACTAATTGCTCAAGTGAATATCAGGTGTCTTCACCATGTTATTATCCAACAAGAGACATCATAAGGATGATGTTAATTCCTAGTATATGCCTCTTCAATGGGAAGTGACTACTATACAATCTGCTATACTGTCGCGGGAACAGTTGCAAGCAGTCACTTTCTGCAATTGCGTTCCAATTATATAGTTGACTTGTACTTCTGTCAGAGAACACTAAGGGATCAGGTCCCTGTCATGTTCCTCTTTGTAGTAGTTCATTAGCTGGAGTTCAGGCTGAACTTCGTTCACTTGACATTTGTATCAAGTGAGACAAGTTCCCTATCTAGTTCTGCAATTGCGTTCCAACTGTATAGTTGACTTGTACTTCTGTCAGAGAACACCAAGGGATCATGTCCCTGTCGTGTTCCTTTTTGTATTAGTTCATTAGCTGGAGTTCAGGCTGAACTCCATTCACTTAAAATTTTTATCAAGTTGGACAGGTTCCCTATTTGGTTCTTAATAGTAAGTTTGTTAGATCATCAAAATACAAGAGATATAAGGCAAAGACATTGAAAATCCATCAATTTCCCCCTTTTTGATGATGACAAACTTAGACATGGATAGTATCTATTTAGAGTAGAAATAACCAGATAAGGCACCGAAAACTACCCAAGGTTCCTCTATCACTGGGTCACCAAGTTCTCCCTTACACTTGTGCTTTTGATTCCCCCTCAATTAACCAAGTTCCCCGTTACACCTTTGCTTTTGATTCCCCCTTAATTAGAGATCCCCCTTAATTATACAAGTCTTTCCCCTTTTGGCATCATTAAAACTACACAGCCAGGCAAACAGTATAAAGAAGTCTAATATAGTCAAATCATGCCACATATTTGCACACAACATGAAAGAAAAGAGAATCCAGAGGAAAACAATATTCTACAAGCAAAGGAGGAGCTGTTTCATTAATATTTTCAATGGACTGAGCAAAACAAGAGCATTAATGGTGAAATCCAACCATCATCAAAAAGGCAAATAAAAATAGAAACATCAACATCATAACAGAAGATAACTGGTCACAGGGGATATCTAAGGGGATCTAGACAAGGAAGACTGAGAGACAGGAGTGGCAAGTGTCTTGAGAACTACGTCCAGCCGAGCATTTGCAGACAGCTGCTCTTCAAGCAATTTTGCGCGAAGCTTATCATTTTCCTTTGTCAAGAGAACAACTTCTTCATTTGTGGAATTGACAGAACCGGGTCCTTTAACAGCTTGACTGAGCTGAGTTTCTAGTATGGCATTCTGCGCGCTCAACCTTCTTATCTCTTCAGAAGCAACATGTTGAGCATTGATAAACTGAGAAATAGTCGAGATGTTTCCTCCAATCTTTTCTATGCACTCACATTCTTCTAGAGTAGTCTTAGAGAAGGTTTGCTTGTGTGTACCCACTTTGGGACTACCTAAGGGAACCTTGTAAAACTTAAAAACTTGAGTGAGGAGAAAGCCATATGGAAGCCTATGATTCTCACCTTTAAAGTTTGCCTCCTTTTGCATATGATCTATCATGATTGCCGGCAGATTGATCGAGACAAATTTATCAGGTGCTTCTATTATGACCATATCAGACTTTGTAGCAATGGATCGCCTCTCAGAGCGAGGTATAATCACTTTATTAACCAGCTCAAAGAGAAGCTGATACTCAGGATGTAATATTTTCTTATGTATGCGTTCCCCCTACTGAATTGCTTTCTCTTTCATAATAGCTCTCCTAAAATTGAAATTGCATACACTTTTGACTGAGGACATTCCTTCACACGAATTTTGAGAACCTTCCCCAATGTTGAAGCATCAAGTACAATGTCTACTCCATTTACTAGCATACAAATGTGATCCCCCTAAACAGTGAAGAGAGATGCGTAGAAACTTTGTACCGCATCCTCGTACACTATAGGTATGTCCTCCTGAAACAAGTGTTCCCATTGCTGAAATTCCACTATCTCCAGAATTTGCCTCATACCAGCCATCTCTGAAATTGCCGGATTAAAGTACGACCCTACAAGCCTTTATAAGTTCTCAATCTCTCTTGCTAAAGACCACTGTCACTAGGCATGGTCTTCAGAGAACCAGGTTCCCCTAGAGTTTCTCTTTTTCGTTTTCTAGATCCTTCAACAGACTTCCCTTTCCAACTTGTAAGCCCCAAAGTATCACCTTCAGACATAGCTTGCACAACTAGACTCTTCTTAGATGTATTGCTACACTTTACAGATGCTCCACTTTGTTTCTCAATAGCTTCATCAGAAGCTTCATCCACAGACTTCTGGGCTTTTCTAGATCATTCTACTAAGGAACCGGGGTTCCTTTAGAGCATCTTTGTCAACCTCACCCACTGGAATGCTCTTGTTAGTCACAAAGTCCCTTGATTCATCAACCTCTTCCTCCTTGTCTTGGCACTCCTCTTATTTTTCTGCAATGTAGACTTAAGGCCCTCTTTCTGCTGTATAGGGGGTGACTTGGAAGAGGATTCTAAGAACTTAGGATAATCAAGAGGTTCAGAAGTGGATTTATCTGGAGGAGAATCAGGTCATCCAGCAGGTTTTTTTTAGACAGTTTCATGGATTAAAGACTCGAAGAGTACCATGGTTCTTTCATCATCTAGGAATGGAGTTTATTCCCTCTGATACTCAGATAAGAGATATTCTCTTTCATTCATCAAACTCTTAGCAGCGATAGCCGTGATATTGTGCATTGCTTCCTTTTCTAGTGACTCTATGAGAGTCACTGATTCCAAATTGGAGGAATCAGATACTGATTAGGATCATCCTCAAAGAAATCTGACACCTGAGAGGTAACTCCTCCTGAGTGTTCTTTGATGAGATCAGAGGAACGAGGAGACATGAGGTTTTCAATATGTGGAAGGGAAACAGGGTTTGATAGAAAAGGAGAAACTATAGGAAACGAGGAGGAAACACGTGTTGGTACAATAGTATTGGAAGGAGTAGAAGAGTGAATTATTAGAGATAACTTCAAGGATGATAGGGAAGTGTGAGTGGTGTTAATAGTGGGAGAAGGAGGTGATTGTTCGGTTGCCATTATAGGAGTATTTGGTAGGTAAGTAGAGTGAGAGAGAAGTAAAGAGAAGATCACAAAGATACAGAATAATAAAGGTTCATGACTTGCAGAGAGGGAGAAAGAGAGTTTTATGAGAAGAAGGGCTAATGATGAGAAGAGAGAGAGAAACGGGTTCTGAACAGTTCTGAAAATGGTGGCAGGTTTGTGGGAAAGCGTTATCGTATAGAGGGGATGAAGGGATTTGAAAGACAAGACATGACATGCAGACTTTGAAAAATCAGATGATGTGACAGTTGAATTAATTTTGTTAACCCTTTTTAGAAAGCATGAAAATGAACACATTACTACTAACCTGTGGTACAGGAACCTGATGCTCGAACAACTTTTGAAAAGGAAGTTTATAGCAGCTCTTCTTTCGCTGTTTATAATTGTACATTTAGCGTCTATGATCGTCATGCATGTTTACCTGCAATGGTATCTATGTGAGTTGGGCTTGGTCAAAAAACACTTTTAGATGATTTTACCTGAAGGTGATTTTCTCAGCCAGTTGATGGAGAATCCGGTTCTCCATTAGGCTTCAGTAACCCCAGCTTCACCCTGTTGCTTTCAAAATGTTTTCTTCTCAAAGCTTTGGTAAAGATATCTGGAATTTGGTATTCTATTCTGTAGAACTTCATACAGATCAACCCTTTCTCCATATTGTCTCTCAAAGGCTAATGCCTCTCCTCAATGTGCTTGGCCCTTTTGTTTTGCACTGGTGTTGTCACGTAGGAGAGGCACACCATCAGTAAATGACCCAAAATCCTCAAGTTGCTGCTTAATTCAAGGGATTTCAACACAACATGATACTGTTGCAACGTATTTTGCTTCAGCTGTTGAAAAAGCCACTGAGTTTTGCTTCCTTGTGCCCTAAGAGATGAGACATGATCATGGCAAGTGAGCCATTCTAGAAGTGCTTTTCCTGTCCACAAGCTAACCTTACAATACATCTCCGACTGTTTGAAGGAACAGGTTCCTCTTGAGAGGTGGAAGAGGATGTTGCATTGCCTTCATTTCCCAGGGACCAAAAATTGGTTCATTATATTGATCATCATTGTCTCCCCATTTGTTAAAGGATGGAGTCTCGTTGAATAGCACATGAACACTTTCTTCCACTAAGCAAATCATAGGAGGTTTTGTTTAGGAGGGACCAGATCATACATCTGTTTACCAAGTGGCAAGCAGTGTTTATTGCTTCTGCCCAACAAAAAACATTTTGGCGATTCCCCTGTCGATGAACATTATCCATTCCATGTCTTCCAGAGTTTTGCTCTTCCTTTCAACAACACCATTTAGCTGTGGAGTCCTTGGTGCTGAGGAATTGTGAGTGATCCTATTTGCATTACAAGACAGATCAATTTTTAGCACTGGCATATTCTATCCGGCGGTTAGATCTGATACGTGCTTCCTTCAGTTCCCTCTTCACTTGGATTTTCCTGACAAGTGATGCAAATGCTTAAAAAAATTTCCTATGCTCTGACAGCAGTGTCCAGGTGAATCTTGACTTTTGGCAGCCCACGAACTAGGTTTTTCTGAATCGGTTCATTCAGAAGTGAGAGCCTTGAGTGTTCCAATCCTTTATGCCAAGGTTTTGCATCATTGTCAACTGCCTTCAAGCAGCTCATATCACCATTTTGTAGGGATTTAAGGTCAGCGAAGTAGATGTTCTTGTTCTTTTGGCGACTGAGACCACTTCACCAGTTACCAAATTGGTAATTGTGCGCATTTTTTTATGAGAACTCCATTATGCTTCCTTTATCACAGATTTGAGATATACTCAGGAGACTGTGCTTCAGGCCAGTCACATGGCACACATTCTCAATTGAGTGCGACCGGAGCTTTCCATATTTTCCAACACTGAGAATGTACCCTTTTTTTTATTTTTATATATATACAAGGGATACATTCCCTTTTCTGTAGGGCTTTCAGTGAAAGACAGTCCATGGTGTTTCTAGTCATGTGCTTTTAGCATCCACTGTTCATGAACCATCGCAGTCCACTTTCGCTCACTGTTCCCTACACATATGAATCATGGGTTAGATTTAGGAACCCAAACTAGTTTGGGTCCCTTATTATGATAAAAAGGATGGATCAGGGCCTTTCTAGTCCATGCACGCAATATTCATTTCTTGCGAGCGGTACCTGGTCCCTTGTTAGTAGTCACTTTTTTAGTAAACACTTTGTTTTTCTGAATAGATTGAACCCTGGCCTGTCAATTTTCTTTGAAGTGCCCATTGTTTCCGCAGTGGGTGCACAACCAGTTATCGGGAACAGTGACGTACTTACTGTGAGGGTTGTAAGGAGTTTTCTCCCTTTGGAACCCGATTCCCTGGCTGTTTCCACTATTGTTGAAGTACATGGCAGTGACAGTATCTGAGGACCAGGTCCACTTCAGAGATTTCTCAAGATTAATTTTTACTTTCTCCAATTCAGCTTGAAGTTGCCTATTTTTCTCAAGTTCACCACATAGACTAATTTTCACATCATTTAATTCCTTCTCAATATTGATGTGTGTCTCACTAGCTACTTCCTTCCCTTTCCCAATACTCACAGTTCTATGGTCTAAATTGAGTCCCTCAATGGTTTCATCTAGGTCAGTGATTATTACCAAAAAGTCATCCCTCTCTTGCTTAGTAGCAGCAATTTTCTCTTTTATAGTGTGTTTTTCATTGATAAGGCCTTCTATGGTTTCCTTCAAATCATTGCTAAGTCCTTCTATTAGCTATGGTCTCATTTAGGTCCACTACACAGACCACTAGATCATCTCTAGATTGTTCAGCTTCTCCGAGTTCTATGGTCAAAATCTCATTATCATTAACAAGGCTATAATATGCATCAATTAGAACATTTGCTAATAATCTTAACTTTTTAGAGGAGTAGGATTTCAGATTTTTCTGAACGTCCCTGAAATTTACCTCATAATTTTCATCCTCTTCATCATCGTCAGACTGAGCCATCAGCGCGAACAGTGAGTCATATTTTGTTGCTTCAGTTTCTACTGACATCATGGATCTGCTTTCTGTATCTGGTTCCCTTTCTGATTCACTAGAGGAGTCTCCCCAAGCAGCAAAAGCCTGCTTCATAATACTGTCAGCTACACTTTTTTGACTAAATTTTTTGTCTGGAATCGGGATTCTTTTTGTTATTTTGTCAGGGTTTTGATTGTATTGCTCCTGTTTCAGAAGTGGACAGTCCTTGATGAAATGCCCTGGCTTTCCGCACCTGTGATAGAGATCATTGTTCCTTGCCTTACTTGAACTACCCCTCTTTGGTATACCACCATTCCTTCGAATCATCTTTTGAAACCTTTTAGTAAGATAGGCCATATCACTATCTTCTTCACTTGAGTCACTATTTTCAGCCTTGAGTACCAGGTTTTTTTCCTTCTTTGGCTTTCTCCTTTCACTGTCTTTCTTTCTTTTTATCTTGTATGTCTTCAGATTACCAATTAGCTCATCCATGGTTAGTGTTTGTAGATCTTTAGCTTTACTGATGGCATTTACCTTACTCTCCCAAGAGCTATGTAGAACACTGGGAATTTTACTTACAAGCTTGTTTCTGGGAATAACATCTCCATGTGAATGAAGCTCATTTATGATGGATATGAATCTAGTGTGCATATCTTGTATAGACTCATCATCCTTCATCCTGAAGAGCTCATACTCAGTGGTGAGCATGTCGATCTTGGATTGCTTGACCTGAGTGGTTCCTTCGTGTGCGGTTTGCAGTGCTTCATATATTTCCTTCATAGAATCACAAGCTAAGACTCTATTGTACTCATCAGGTCCTATGCCACATACCAAGATTTTCTTGGCACGATAGTTCTTTTCTACGGCTTTTCTGTCAATATCATTGTACTCTTTTCTGTCTATTGGCACCATTGGTCTAGTTTCACCAAGCTTCTTTATAGGAACATGTGGACCATCACAGATGATATCCCATAGTTCTGAGTCTTCAGCCATTATAAAATCATGCATGCGAGTCTTCCCCCAGCCGTAGTATTGGCCATTGAATCTGGGAGGTCTGTAGGTTGATTGTCCTTCCTCAAGGTTGGGTGGAGCAGCCATTTAGATCCATTCTAGGTGTTAAGCTTTTAGAAAGAACCTACTCTGATACCAATTGATAACTTATATGAGTCCACCAAACTATAGAGCACCTGATCCTCTATGAGTTTCTACTAAGAATACTTATGAAGTAGTAAGTAAAAGAGACACGTGATTTTTTACGTGGAAAAATCTCACTCAAGGGGACAAAAACCACGACTTACACTTGTAGTCTTTCAACTTCACTAACTTGTAATCTCACTATTACAAGCCACTTTGTAATGACTCTATTACAAAGACTTCAACTTAACTAACTTGGGATACTCTTACCACAAGCCACTTTGTCACTCTCTAGTTAAAAAGACTTTAAACTTATGACTAAACCTAGTCACAACATAAACTCAGAGAGTTTACGAATTTTCGGGTTTCCTAAAACACAGCTTCTAAGAAAGCAAGATAGGAATTACAATGAAGAACAAACAACAAGATTACAACTCAACTACGGATACACATAGACTCATTGTGAAACTGATCCTTTAGTGGAGTTGTCTTCTTGTTCTTGACACACTTGTAACTTCAATACTGGATGAACACTTTACTGCTTGAGAGAATATCACTAAATTCTCAAGTGAATATCTGGTGCCTTCACCATGTTATTATACAACAAGAGACACCATAAGGATGATGTCAATTCCTAGTACATGCCTCTTCATTGGGAAGTGACTACTGCACTGTCTGTTGCACTATCGTGGGAACAGTTGCAGGCAGTCACTTTCTGCAATTGCGTTCCAGCTGTATAGTTGACTTGTACTTCTGTGAGAGAACACCAAGGGATCAGGTCCCTGTCACGTTCCTCTTTGTAGTAGTTCATTAGCTGGAGTTTAGGCCGTTCACTTGACATTTGTATCAAGTGAGACAAGTTCCCTATCTGGTTTTGCAATTGCGTTCCAGCTGTATAGTTCACTTGTACTTCTGTCAGAGAACACCAAGGGATCAGGTCCATGTCGTGTTCCTTTTTGTAGTAGTTCATTAGCTGGAGTTCAGGCTGAACTTCGTTCACTTGAAATCCGTATCAAGTGAGACAGGTTCCCTATCTGGTTCTTACCAGTAAGTTTGTTAGATCAAAACACAAGAGACATAAGGAAAAGACATTGAAAACCCATCTCCCGAGTAACTACCACAATTTACTAGACATATTATCCCGAATTATGCTAACTGACATTATGTACGGCTCACTTGGATCACACCAAGGTTTTGTTATCCCTAATCTCGCCTTTAAACCCTCCGTATTGATTTTTCATATATGTTAGGAGTGATGTTGTTCAACAACTACCTAAATATACACTCTCTCCCGAGTAATACATACTAAATAGGCACAGTCGATTGAGGGCCTTTCAACGACAATAATAATATAGTTTAACAAATAGAGAAAATACTACTATAAATCAATATTAACATTAAAATCATCCTCCAATAGGTTACATCAAAATTCTAGATTAGGAGTTTAGCTACTCGTACTCATAGTAACAATATTCCAAATATTTTGAGTAATAAAATTACAAAATAAGGGTAAAGGAATGTATAAATCAATGATTCCAACTCCCAATGGTTGTTCCATGAGCTATCCTTGCCTCTGGTTATAAAAGTCCTTCAAAAATGGCATTTTAGGTCTATTTATATGTGTAGGAAAAGACCTAAACGTGTAGGCAAAGTCCTAGTCAAGCCAGGAGACAAAATAAGACTTTGAAGCTCGGAATGTGCGTGCCTAGACCTGGCCTCGCGAGGTATAACGCCAGCTTGAGCTCGCCTCAGGCCTGGCATCGCCAGCTTCCATGCGATGATGACCTTGCCTCACCAGCTCCCACGCGAGCTAAAGGACTGGCGTTGCCAGCTTCAACACCTACTCTAGGCCTGGCTTCGCCAACTTTCTTATTTGTAGGCTGCTCACTTCTTTCTTTATTCTTTTCAACTGTGTTCGAGCACGCTTTAGACTTTAAGTATTTCTTTTGCTCTACGTTCATCTCCAATTCACCTACACATAAAATAGACTTCATTACGCGCAAATAAAATGTAATTTATTATTAAAGCATATACAATGCAAGGCAAATAATGTACTAAACTATGGAATTATAGCCACGCATCACCATTTTTATCTAACCCATATCCGACCCGACCTGCTCGCTTGCCAACCCTAATCTAATTTAAGGAATTTCATATCGGAAAATTTGAAAAAAAGAATAATACGAAGGGAGCCTTGACGCAACGGTAAAAATTGTTATTGTGGGACCAAGAAGTCACGTATTCAAGCCATGAATATGGCCTCATATAGAAATGCTAGGCATGAAACTCAAAATGATCCGATCCTTTCCCGAACCCGATGACAATATGACTTTAATGCACTGAATTGCCCCGAGTGAAAAAACTGCCCGCGGTTAACTATCAAGTCGATCTAACGGATAAAGCCAGGAAGAAAAAGGAAGCAATATTTTTCCTAGAGTTTCACATGCACGGCGACCCTTAAATAGCCCTAAAGGCAAGCATCGAGATGAAGTATGTCCTAAAGTATGTATCCAAATCAAAAAGGCATGTTTTCCCCTAATTTGTGATGGATATTGTCCCCATTCACCAAAAATGGCATGACTAGTACTGAAATGAAAGAGATGAAGAAGAGGATATATCATATTAATAAAAACAGAAGAATAATATGACATTTGGATTTTCTTTAATTTGGTTTAGTTTCTCAAAATTTTGGTTTTCTGAAAATTATTTCGTAGATAAGTTATGTGTTTGGATTAGTTTTTAGAATGATTTATTAGAAACATAACATTTGCATATAAAATTTAAGGACTTCTCCAACTCGTTGTTTTTGGCTTATGTAAAAGTTTTTAATTACCTTTGGTTTTAATTTGGAAAAGAAAATGTTTTCCAAATCAAAACACATGCTTGTTTGTTTTCTTTTTGAAATAGTTTCTGGAGGAATTTTCAAATCCGAATGGGACTACTGAACTAAGATATTCATGAACAAGTGATCGAGCTGAGGGGAACTCAAAGACAAGAAACCTAATCCGATGACACTTATGTTTTAGTTGTCTTTGTGACAACAGACATATAGGGAAAATGAATATTCATCAGTTTATATCTACCCTACTACATCTACGAAATTGGAGGTGAAATGGGTGGTGGGGATTATTATTAACTTTTTCTTTTTGAAAATTCCCAAGGAAACTTGTAGTCGTAAACCGTACTAAACAAACCCGGTGCGTCAAGCTCTCACTGATGAGACTATTAGTGAAGAGAATCAATCATAGGTCTCCCATGTGAGAAACCATTCATCCAACCAACTCAGCCAACCCTTACAAACAGGTGAGGATTATTAATGTCTTCTTTAGGTAAAAATTTTAATAAGTTATATCAACTCAAAATATACTCAAAGTATTATACCAAATCAATAAATACACGTGCTATGTGTCATCACATAGATTATTTGGATCACTTAATTATAGTTAGTCATACACTAACTCTAGCAAGATATAGAATGTGAAACTAGAAGTATATGTTAAATTTGTACCTAAATACTTGAGAGTGTCAAAATTAAAGACACATAACAAAACCTTTAAAATAGATAATGTGTTGGCCTAAGTAAGTTTGTTTTGATGATTGACAAAGAAATGCACGCATGAACCAAGCCCATACATAGTGTATACATACACGGGCAGATTCGAGCAAAGGCATGCACGTGAAGGAGATAAGCATAAATTGTTATATTGGATATCTCCTGAACGAAAAATGTTGCATATTTGATAAGGAGTTGGGCTCCTTAAGTAAAGAGAACTCTATCCAACATAAAGGAAAGAGTTAGAAGTTGATTACTAGAACTCTTCCACCAAGGAAGAGTATAGCATTAGAACTCTAGTTATTTCCTATTCTACTAACTCTACATACTTCAGGATGTTCTCTTTTACGCAAAACGCTGAATTAAACGAGAGTTCAGAGCAAAATAACAAGCATTTTGCAAGCAATTCTTGTGTGATTCAAGAGTGTGAAACTGAAGCTACATGAACCAGATAGAAGAACCAGTTTCAAGTGACTGTCTTTTATTCTAGGATCATTGTAGTAAGACTTTTGAGTTGTACCTTTCAGCTTTATCTAGAACCATTTGTATTAGGCATACTCTCAGTGTAGTATTCAAGTTAGAGTTAACTTGAAGTTGTCGAAACAGCTTGAGGCTCGTTTTCACAAAGGGTCAGAGGTAATACTTAGGTTTACAAGAGTTTTGTAAATGATGTTTTTGGCTCAATGATCTAGTCTAAGTGATGGGGAAAATCCTACTGGGTAGTAGGTCGTGATTTTTTCACATTTTGAGCTAGGTTTTTTTAAATAAAAATACTTGTGTTCTTTACTTTCTGCATTTATTATTCCGGCAACAGTAGTATTAGGAACACATAGAAGAACCAGTCCTTCCACAATCAGTACATGCGAAAAAATTGGACACAACACAAATTACCCTTCTTGTGTGGTATTAAAGTATAAAACATTATAACATTTTCATAACAACGGTGCATTATTATTTTTAATATAACAATTCATACATTAGTATAGTCCCTACATGCACGAACCATGTTATTATTATTTACTGCGAAACTAATCTTTACATTTAAACTCTGCATAATTAGTTTGTGAAACTAATGACTCCTCAGTGTTTAAGCAGAGTATAACTTTCAACTAAATAATCCACCATTGATAAATCCAATCAAAGATTAGGTGCTAGTTGAAATTTCATGCCCAAACAATGGGTAACGGATATTCTCAAGCCACAAAATTGTACTAAAAAAAGGAGACATTTCCACTTCTTCAGGCTGAAAATCACATGTGTTTGGTGAAAGTCTTCTCAAGATTCAGTTCTGGTCAGAGCTTTCTTTCCCTTTTTCTCTAGGTACATTTTCAGTACTACTTTTAACATTTTCCGTTAGATACGCAAATTGTTTTGGTTTGAAACGACAAAAAGCTAAGCTCACATAAGTTTCAAACATTATTAGAAAAGTGCTATAATGATTTGATGATTGGAAAGTCACTAAGTGCTGTACTAAAGTAACAAATGTGGTCAACAACCTGTTAATATAATATGGTAATGAACATGTTTTCAGACGTTAAGGCACTAATAACCCATGATTAGCACTGTCCCATTCTCTACTTCTTACACCTCCATACTCCATATAAACGAATTTTGCATTGTGTGGCTTTAATTATGATTTGGACCATTCTTAATTAGGTTTTTCCTTAAAGAAGAGAATTTAGTAGCTAGGAGTAATTGAATTCTGAGTGATGATTACATATGATAACTAAAATTATTAAAAAGCAGCCGACTTTGTAGGAAGTAGGAAGTTAATTAACCAGTGGGATCCACTTCATTAGTGAAAATTCTTGAAATTTGTGGATCTTAAATGCAAGTTCATGAGTTTTCTTGCTTCATTAAAGTACTTTGCAATTTATTTAATTTAATCCCAATTCTCAACTATGAAAGTTGCACGCAAAAAAATGCCCTAAGGATATTAAAATGGTCCTTTCATCCCTTCTCACTTATGTTACAAGCAATTTCGAGTTTATTGAGCACATGTCCGCTTTAATTGGCAAAACTCTGTTCATGTATTCCTTATTAGATGATACTGCGATTCTTTCTTTTTTGCCCGTGGCTTAAGAGCGATGTTGACAAATGATTATTGAATATATATATATATATACATTGCTTATCTTACAACATAATTTCTTCTAGAAGCCGGAAACATGCAATACTGTATTCACTCTTTCTCTTTATCAGCAGTTGATGTTGGATATAAGGTTTGGGTCATGGATCGCCCATATAAACTGATCCGACCCATTTTAAAAAGAAATAAAAAAGGGGGATAAAACCTAAGGAGGTTATACGTAGGTTCCAATTCCTAAAAACTACCGCACGTTTTCTTTTGAGAAACGTGAGAACGTGGGGTAGTAGTTAACATCGGAAGTTCTTCCCATCTCCTCTTCTTTATATTCTTCTCTTCAATAGAGAGATTGAGGTGCGCAGAAAATTGCAAAAGGAAGAACACAGTAACTTAGGCATTTAGTTCGTGAACAAGAATTTCGTTTCCAGGAGAGAAGAAATCGGATTTGGGGCAATTCTCTTTTGGTGGTGAGTTCAACGGTTTCCGCTGCATCAACAAGGTACATAATTCGTTGTTCTCTCCCCTCGGTTTAATCTAACAATGGTATCAGAGCCAGCATTGTTTCTTGTTTCTTTAAACATGGTATAATAGAAAACTTTGTTGAAAAAGTTTGGTTCAGAAAATTGAAAAAGGAATAGCCACTATACCCTCACTTTCGTCTTTAGCCGAGAACATAGGGTTATCTGTTCATGATCTCTCTCCAATACTTGCTGGTAATTTTTCAGATGAAGAATTGGTATAAACTGATGTTAAAAGTTTCTAAGATTACGCTTATTCTAGCTTCTCAGGTTCAGAATTTTGGGATGTTATAAAGTAAAAGTTAAGTTGGATCAGCAGAATTAAAAATTGGCCGCCATTCACGTGATAGCAAGTCCTGAATTAGACTTCTGATGCTTGTGCCTTGGGATAATCATCCTATTATATATTGTAGTACACTCTCAAGATCTTCTGGTTTTAAGGTGTGACTACTTATATATGGTGTGTGCATTTGATTGCAAGCTCTTTGTTTTCTCCATTTTTGAGATTAATTAAAGAAGAGAATCTTGATTAATGTATGAGTTTATGAACATGCAATGGGTGATTGTTTCACTACTGTGTCAAAAATTATCTGATGATGAAGCAAAACAAATAAGGAATATGACCATTGAATTATCTAGTTGAAGTACCTGCTGTGTGGGCATCATTTAAGAGAGATCATGTAAAACCATTCTCCATACCAGCAGAGGGGATATAGCTTAATATCTAATACCAACGTGTTGGAGTTTTGGTATCTATTTTTGTATTAGGCATTTGAATTTTATGTTTCTGGTTCATAAGCATTTTGTTCTCATAATATGCTTTCACTTGTTGAAACTAGAAAAGTGATTTTTTATCTACTTAATATAAAAAATTAGTTTAAGCCCTTATCCCTTATATTAAAATACTTCTACGAGTTATTGTGACATATGTTGTCATATTGAGTGGTTGTAGCTATTCTTATTATTTCCTTGGTCCTATTTCAGATATGGCTGAACAGGGACAAGTTCGAATTACTCCAAGTGGGAGTTCTCGAAGTCAAGGAAGGGGACAATGTAGAAGGGTACGTCGTCGCAGGACTTATTTCTATAATGATTCAGACTTGGAGCCTGAAGTCATCAGGATTGTCCCAAGGGCGAGACAAAATCAGTTAAGGGATCGAAGGGCTGAACGAAGGGAAAGAGAAAAGAAATTTAGAGAGCTTAGGGCTTCACTAGCTGAACATACTGGAAATTATCAGTTTACCCCAGATGCACTAATTGATGTTATTGACGAAATTGAACTATCTGATTGGAAAGCCTTAGCAATTTTAGTAGATTCACTTGGAGAACCTTTAGGTAGTATTTTAACTGAAGTTTATCACGAGGTTTGGTCAAGTAAACCTTTTTGGGTTTATGTTCTTAAATTTGAGGCTGAGTGGGAGAACCGTCTCTACAACTACTTGTAATTTGTTTAATTAATGAAACTTTGCTATTTGTTTGCAAGATTACATGTCATTTTTTATTTTTTTTGTTTTTAATATGTGGCAATTAAAATAAGTATGATATGATATTAAAAATCTTGACAAGATACACACTATGAGAAATGATTTTATAAAATATTAGTTAAATATTTAGTTGTAGATGATGAATGGAAACGTAGTAACCTTTAGATTCTATACTAAGTGTAAAATTAATATTTTATTTAATTGATTTGCCTAAGTTTGTATATCACATGCGAGAATGATGAGTAATAAATACACTTGCATTATTGTTTCATTTAGCAGACTATGGCATCAAAAACTATCATTGTTGACTTAAACAAGGGCGACAAACTGAACGGTGAAAATTATGATATTTGGAGCCGTAAGATGTGGTATGTGCTGCCTGTGGGATTATATTGGATTGTTGTTGTTGTTGTTGTTGTTGTAAGATGTGGTATGTGCTGGAAGAGCAAGATGCTCTTGAAACCATTAACCATGTCATGGTTTGCCCAGAGGAGGGTAACACTGCCTAACATAGGAGAGATCTTGAGGCTTACAATTCTTGAAAAAAGAAAGATGCCACTGCTCGTGGAATCATTGTAAGCTCAGTTGTGGATGATTTCATGAATGTGAACAATTTACTACTACTAATTCCATGTGGGCACATTTAAGGGAGGCATATGGGGGTACGACTGTGACTCGCCTTCGTCAGCTGAAAATCAAGTTTGACACGTACAAAAAGCATCATGATCACGGTATCAAGCAACATCTAAGGGTGATGTCAAATATGATTACTCAACTCAAAAGTGCTGGCCATGTTCTCTTTGATGAGCAGCAGGTCCAGGCAGTGATTTAGTCTCTTCCCAATAATTGGGAACATTTGAAGGTTAACTTGACCCACAATGATAGCATCAAAACTTTTGCTGATGTTGCCCGTCATGTGGAGCTTGAAGACGATCGACTTGATGCTGCTAAAGCTGTACCTAATGCCTTTGTGGCAGAATCAAGTGGTACAAAGAGATCAAGCTTCAAGCGCAAGAGAAACTGGAAAAATGACGGAAAGGGTAAGGAGATCGGAGAAGGACCCTCCAAGAAAAAAAACAAGCCGAATTCCAAGAAAGGAAAATAGTTTTACAAGAAGAAAGACAAAAGCAAGATGAAGTGTTACAATTTCCAAGTTCCAGGGCATTTTGCTCGTGAGTGCACTGAGCCGAAAAAGGTAGCATTTCAAAATGCATCTCTTAGTGCTATATATGTTTCTAGCACTGTTTTACTAACTGAATCTTATCCTGTGTGGATTGTAGACTCAGGGGCCACCGACCATGTGAGTCGTGATATAGAAGCATTTATAGAGTTTCGTTGAGTTCCACCTGGACTAAAGCATGTATATGTGGGAAATAATGCAAAGCTTGAAATCAAAGAGATAGGCACTTGCAGAATGGACATGCGTGGTGGCCGATCTTTGATGTTGCATGATGTCTTTTATGTTCCAGAGATTCGACGAAACTTAGTCTATGTGTCTGTTCTTCTAGATTTAGATTTCAATTTGAACTTTAGTCGCAATGGTCTTAGGATTACTCAAGACAATATTTTTTATGGTTTTGGATATCGTTATGATGGTTTTATTGTGTTAGATTGTTATCCTTCTACGTATAACTATTATGTTAACCGTTGTGTTATGGCATGTTATTCTAGTAACAATGAAGTTGATGTTATCGCATGGCATGCAAGATTAGGTCACATAGGGTAGGATCGAATAAATAGATTGGCTAAAGAAGGACATTTTGGGTTCTTTCTCTAAAATTAAAATGCCAACTTGTGAAAATTATCTTGCCGGAAAGATTACACGTAAACCATTTGGAAAGGCTAAGAGAGCCGATTTTCCATTGCAATTAATTCATTCTGACATTTATGGTCCAATGAATGTGAGGGCAAGGTCTGGTGCTTTATATTTCATTATGTTTATTGATGATTTCACGCGCTTTGGTTATATCTATTTGATTTATCATAAATCTGAAGCACTTGAATGCTTTAAGAAATATTTGAATGAAGTTGAGAATTAATTAGAAAAAAGGATTAAGACCCTAAGAACCGATAGAGGGCATGAATATCTATCAAAAGAATTTAAAGAATTGTGCATTGAAAAGGGAATCACCAGACAGTTAACTATTCCGTACACACCTCAACAAAATGGTGTAGCAGAAAGGAGGAATAGAACAGTACTGGACATGATAAGGTTCATGATGGCGCAGGCAAATTTACCTATATCCTTTTGGGGAGATGCGTTATTGACTGCAACTTACATATTGAACAAAATGCCTTCTAAATCAGTTTCTTCCACTGCTTATGAGCTATGGACTGGCCATAAACCAATCTTAAAGGATTTACGACCTTGGGGTTGTGCTGCATGTGTAAAAGATTCTTTTAGCAAGTTTGGTAAATTAGGTCCAAAAGGAAATAAATGTATCTTTATAAGATATTCAGAACACTCCAAAAAAGTATGTGTTCATTGGTGAATTAGAGGATGGAAGTGTTAGTGAGATTGAATCACGAGATGTCACATTTCTGGAAAATGATTTTCCAAAAAAGGGCGAGGTAAAGAATAGTGAGCCTCTTTATGAAATGTTGAACTCAGATAGTCAGCAAGTGTCTTTTGACATAGTTGATAATCAAATTGATCAAGATATTATTCTTGATCCGAGTGGGAGTGGGAACTCTCAATCCCAAAATCCTTCTGACAAATCTGAATTTCAACTACGAAAGAGTGCTAGGAAAAATATACCCAAACGTACTTATGAAATTGAGGATTATATTTTCTTAGTATCTCCGACAGAAATGGATGAGCCAAAGTCTGTGACTGAGGCTTTATCAAGCCCCGAAAAAGATGAGTGGATGAAAGCAATGAAAGAAGAATTAGAGTCCATGAAAACCAACAAAGTTTGGGATCTAGTTGATCTTCCGCCTGGGCGTAGAGACATTGGGAACAAATGGGTTCTCAAAGTTAAACGCAAAGTGGATGGGTCAATAGAAAGATACAAGGCACGATTGGTTGCAAAAGGCTTTACTCAAGAAGCTGGAATAAATTATGAGGAAACATTTTCACCAGTTGTGAAATTTACCTCAATTCGCTTACTTTTGGCTATTGTTGCACGTTTGGATTTGGAATTACATCAAATGGACGTGAAGACATCTTTTCTCAATGGAGAACTAAACGAAGAAATCTACATAGAACAACCTGTAGGCTTCATAGTTAAAGGCCAAGAAAAGAAGGTCTGTAAATTGAAAAGATCTATTTATGGCCTGAATCAATCTTCAAGGCAATGATATTTGAGATATCACAAGAAGGTGATCTCATATGATTTCACCATGATCGATGAAGACCATTGCATTTATGTAAAGAACTCCAATGGGATGTTTGTAATTCTTTCTCTTTATGTGGATGATATTTTATTGGCTGGAAATAATTTAGAGTATTTGAAAACTATCAAGTCATGGCTTTCAAAGTCATTTGACATGAAAGATATGAGCGAGGCAAACTATATCCTTGGAGTTAAGATCCAAAGAGACCGTTCCAAAAAGTTATTGAGTTTATCTCAAGAAACTTATATAAAGAAAATTTTGGAGCGTTTTCGTATGAATAATTGCAAATCCATGGATACTCCTATAGCAAGAGGTGAAACTTTAAGCCTTGAAATGTGTCCCAAGACTGAAAATGAAAAGGAAGACATGTCTCGAGTTACATATTCAAGTGTTGTCGGGAGCTTGATGTACGCTATAATGTGTACTCGCCCAGACATTTGTTATATCGTAGGTCTGGTTAGAAGGTATCAATCCAATCCTGGAAGAGATCATTGGAAAGTTGTGAAGAGAATTTTCAGATACCTGAAGGGAACTGCAGATTATTCACTATGTTATAGTGGAAATGATTTATACTTGAGAGGATATACAGATGTTGATTGGGCTGGTGATCGGAATGATAGAAAATCAACATCTGGATATGCCTTCTTACTTAATGGTGGTGCTATATCATGGAAAAGTAAGAAACAAACCTGTACAGCCCTTTCAACAATGGAAGCTGAGTTCGTAGCTTGTGCGTCTGCAATACAAGAAGCTGTTTGGTTGAAGAGATTCTTTGAGCATTTGAATATTACAAAGAACTCTCAGGGTCCCATGACTCTATATTCTGATAGTCAAGTGACTATTGCATATGCAAAAGATTCGAAGTATCACAGCAAGACCAAACACATTGACATCAAGTATAACTTTGTAAGAGACATGGTAGCAAGTGGAGAGATAAATTTACAGTACATTCCTACGCAAAGCATGATAGCTGATCCTTTTACATGGCGATATCTAGAGACATGTTTGAGAAACATGTTATGGCTCTAGATTTGCGAAGGATATGAACATATTTATGTATTGTAATATGACTTTAGTATTATATTATGCTCATCAATATTTGACTCTTGAATTTTGCTATATCTCGTATGTGTTGATACCCAATTTTTTCCTATTTATTTTTATACTCAAATATTCTCAAAATATCATGTAATGTATATATAAGTATGCCCAAGAATTTTTGACATTTTTCTAATTTTTTAAAGCTTTTAAAAATTATTTTATTATTTGTTTTAACAGTATAAAATTCAATAATTATTCCCAAAACTATCATCTTGGTGAGTAATTTATTTTTATTTAAATCACAATATAATTAAGGTAATTTTTACATATTTTTTATAAATCTATTTGATATTTTAAGCTAAAATTGCATGAAATTGCAATTATAGCCTATATTGCGATTAATAGCATCTTACAATTATAAAATAACTCCCAGTATTTTAGATTAACATGTATATATTATTAATCAATTCAGTGCTTTTAATTTGTTTTAAAAATTATTTTAACTATTTTAATTAATTTAAAAAGGGAAAATTGGCTATTTAACATATAGCCCATTTGCATTTCAATTATAGCCAAATCAAACCCCCTAATTGACCCAACTCCAGGCCCAATTCCGGACCAGTCCGACCCAACCCCTAACCCATTTAAATCACCCGACCCAAGCCCCCTTGATCTGAACCGTTGATCTTTGAGATAAAAGGCCCCAATTCGCCCATCCTTAATTAAACCTAATGACTAACCCTAATTCCCTCATTTCATTTCAGTAGCCGCCCCTGAATACCTTCCCCTCTCTCAAACTCTATCGAGTGTTCTTGAAACCCTAATCACCTTCCCCCGTTTTCGACCTCTCACTCACCGGAATCCATGGCCTCTCAGACCATGTATGATATATGCTCACTCCTATCGCTCCTGTGTGCCTGGTACTCGAAGGTTTGAGGCTAGACCTCAAAGGTCTTCACCCAGACCTCTGTCTACTTGAGGTTTTTGGCCATCTCCGGCCTGGCTCCGGCACATCTTAGCCTCCTGAGCCTGTTTCCAGTCATATCCGACGTAGATCGGACATTTTCGAAGCCTTTCTCATTCTAGGGTTCATCTGAAACCCTAACTATCGAGGTTCTTCTTCGATTATCTCCAAATCTGTATGTATTCATGCTTTATCTTGAGTTTTTAAGAGGTTTCCCCAATTTTTCTTTTAAAAATATCTTACTTTCAAAGTCGCCTCTTTTTTGGTTTATGGTTTTCTGAAAAATGCTTCAGTGTTTTCCGACTTTTCTTCTTCCTTTTTTGTGTATGTTTTATATTCTTATGTGTTTTTACATACATGTTCTTCTACCATGTTTTCTATATTTTTGTTCTTCTTTCTACTATGTTTTCACATGCTATGTTTCTATGCCATGTTTCTATGTTATGTCTCACGTGCTATGTTCTGCTACTTGCCTTCCACTATGAATTGATATGATTCATCTACTGCATTTTTCAACCATGTTCATTAAGTGTTCATACTATGCCTGCTTAAGCGTATTTTCCTCTACTGTCTCTTCTACTCTCATTGAGTTTCAAATTAATTCCCTTACTCTATTTACACTAAACTTTCTACTGCATCTGCTTGTTTCTCTTCTTTGCATTTAGTTCAAGTCGAAAACCCTAGGATTTGGGGTTTTTGGCAAGTGTGGTCCTGTGTGTTTGGACTAGGGTTCAATTTGAGCCCTGGACCGTCTCAAACTCACTTTGGGTCCATGTAATAAGTTTGAATCCTTTTGTGTATGAATTCTTCTAATTAAGCATAACAATCCCTTATATGTGTGTTGAAATTTTTTTTTCGAAAGGTTTTCTAACTTGTGTTCGAATCAGAATCCTTTTTTTGGGGGGTTAATTGATTGGTATTTTTCTTCTTAAGTAAATCCTCCCTTTGCCTTTTTATAACTTGTTTCATTCATACAAAATTTTCAACTCTTGATTGCTTGGCTGTCAATTGATTTCCTTTCCTTAATTTGCATGACCATGTACTGTCAAAACCCTTTCCTCAAATAACTATTATGTATTTACCCTTGTTGCACTACTTTAAAATGTGTTTAATTAACTCCTTTCCTTATTTACCTTGCCCGGTTGAAATCAGAATCCCTTAATTAAAGGGAAACCTTGTGTGATTGATTTTTAAACTATTTTCTTACCTATTTTTGCTTCTTTTCTGCACTATAAATACATGACACATTTTTAAACACAAACACACGATTAAGCACACAAAAAATCACAACTCTCTTCTAAACTTGTACTCTTGCTTCTGGACTGCACTTTGGCTTTCATAAGGCTACTGTTTCTCCTTACTTGCTTCTTTGAACTGGTATGTCCTAAAATTTATTTCAGTATCATTATAATGTGTTTATTCATAGTCTTTGTATCCATGTATGCTTTCAACTCTCTGCAAAGTTAATTTTGAAGTACCTACATGTTTTTGCCTACTCTTTCTTTGTTTCTTGCAGCTAGTATGAACAATTGCTCCCATACCCCATACCCCTATGTGTGTTCAGTTAAGGTATGGCCTGGCAGTATCCCAATTTCTATCCAGGGCTGAACCTAACCTTCAACAAGGTCTTAACTCCCCAATTCTAAAGCTGACAGGCTGGTCAGGGGTGTGCCAGCAGCCCAGTTACTAGGCATGACTACCAGCCTGACTTGGCTTCCCCGTAATTCCCTTTCATTGCACTTACACTTACTCCTAGTCTCTAAATCCTGCCCCCTCTTATGAGCCTTGATTTCGGGACCTTGAGTTCCCTCTGAACTTGGACATTTGAGGGCTGGACCCTCCACACTGCACTATAATCTGATTCTGCAATGATATTTGGGGTGTAAGCATTGCCTGGAACTCTTGAAGTTCCTTGGAACTTTGACACATCCCAAATAAGAGAAAAGCTTTTAAAATCCGATCCTGGAAGTTGGTTTATCTCATATTATTAGACTTTGAGTCCGGATTAGGCTGATTAGATGTAGATGTAATCACTGATGTAATTTTATTTCTTCTAATTCATTTGGTCTGAACTTTGTAATAACTACTGGGGTATAGTGAAAGGGGGATGGGATTGAATGCATGCCAAAGGGGTAGATACCATGTCTATAGGATATTTACTTTTTTAAGTTCTGCATTTTCTCATAAAAATCATGTTCATAGGATTATTACTTTCAAATTCTGCACTTTCACATAGATACCATGTCTATAGGATATTTACTTTTTCAAGTTCTGCATTTTCACATAGAAATCATGTTCATAGGATTATTACTTTCAAATTCTGCATTTTCACATAGAAATCATGCTCATAGGATTACTACTTTCAAATTCTGCACTTTCACGTAGATACCATATCTATAGGATATTTACTCTTTCAAATTCTGCATTTTTCACATAGAAATCATGTTCATAGGGATTATTACTTCCAAATTCTTCATTTTTACGTAGATACCATGTTTATAGGTTATCACTTTCAAATTCTGCATTTTTCACATAGATACCATGCTCATAGGTTTTTCTGCACTTCGTAATAATACCATGTCAATAAATCAAAGATGAAACTCTTCATATTAATAGATATCATGCCTATAGGTCCCGTTTAACACATAGGCAAATAGTTAAGTAATTAATTAACTGTCAATTTTCGACAACTACATCTAAGCAGGACTAATTTGGACTCCCTATCTGGGAAATATGTGGTAAATCAACTTTTCCTATGTTAATTTTAATCAAGGACCTAATCAGTATGTGTAAGACAAGCCAAACAATTCGTTTCTTTAAGTGAGGAGGCATATTTGATCCTTTAATTGCTATTAGTTCCCTCACTAACTGCTTTATGTGTTTTGGTTGTCGCCCTAGAATTTTATCCTTTTAAAACCCCTAAAAAACCAAGCTCCCTCCCTTTTAGGATTAGTAGTCCTAAACGCCTCTGGGACTAATAGGTGGGACGGGTAATAGCATGAAGTAGGCAACGATACCATTCCGCGCTTAATACCTTAAGGGGGTGGGAAGGGTAGACATGGAGATGATGATCACACGATAACACCCTGCGTGCGATTGGCCATCGGTGTTGTGTGGATGATCTGTGTGTTTTACAAAGCTAGGACCCCTTTCCTTTATGTAACTTCGTTAATATCAATAAATTTTTGTTTTTGTTTCAGCTACCCAAAACTCCTCTTTAATTTTACTGCATTATTCCTTTTCTTCTAAAATTTTTTTTTTGTTTATTCATGTCTTGATTAATTTTCTGCACTTAGACCCTCCCTCAAACGAATTGTGGAACCATCTAGACCTTAATTTCAATATGCTTGTTACGTACCTATTTGCAGCCCTTTTATGTGAAATTATTTGTATACTTATTTGCATTAAAGTCACAACATAGCATGGACGGGAACCACACTAGTGGATCTTGAGAGGTACCTAACATCTTCCCCTCGAGATAATTTCTAGCCCTTACCCGAACTCTAGTTTTCAAATTTAAAACTCTTAGTGTCCTAATGCACTTGATCATTAGGTGGCAACTCTTCAATTCCAAAAACCCAATTCCCAAACGGAAATAGAGTTGTCTTTCCAAATATCGTAAACCCGATTTCGCGAGAAAAAGGGGGCGTCGACAGCATGGCGACTCTGCTGGGGACTCTTTAGGCTTTTAACACTTCATGTTATATGTGACTTTATTGTTTTCTTTATTGCTTTGTTTAATGCCTTTATTCGAAATTGACTTATCTTTTTGTTTCTTTTTCTTTAACGCTTTCATTTACTGTTTATGTTCAATACCGTTTTAATTTTTTGAGCAATTATTGTAATCATTATGAATGTGAAAATTTGTTTCATTTTTGTAATTGCATCTTCAACATCATATTTCACTCGTGACAAACAAATACCATAGCAACGCTTAATGAGTGGTTGCGCACTTCCGATATTATTACCCCCTAAATTTGGCAAAGACATATTTGCGGTAAAACCAGTCGATCAGCTGTGCAGTCGACGGTTCCGTGCCTTTCCCTCTTGAGTTGTCCGCTCAAGGGTACCGGTCTAGCACCCCATAGAAATCTTATTCTATTTAACTGTTCATGTATCACTGTCAAACATAGTCGAGTCAGTTATGTTGTCCACATAATGACTCTTTAAGATAGCCTTGTCCAAAGTCCACTGGGTTCCCCTGGAACCCAAATGGACAACACCATATTCTGTGCATTTATTTGGAGAAATAAATGTTGTTTATGCTAATTGTTGATTTAAATAGTCAAGTCAGGCGGGGGTAGGGTCTAACGCTTTATTTTGCAGAAATGAGGCACGAATTCCCCAGATTCGGCATGGTAACCAATATTCACCCAAGGTTGCTAAACTGGTAGGAAGACCTTCACTCCAGTGACCAGACTCTCGTCCGCAAATATTTGGGGAATCTGCCTTCTCTTTTGGAAATCCAGCCTGATCCAGAGGATCGAAAATTGCCAAAATGCTAAAGGAAATGAAGGAGGACATTTGGCTAGGACCTATCTACTGCTGGGGTTGCGTGAGCTGGTGAAGCTGTTCGATGGAGCTAAAGATGCCGAGTCTGGGAAAGGTCCTTCTGGGACCAAATAGTTAGGAGTCTCTTTTCTTTTTCGCTTGAAATGTAATAAGGCCAAGGGCCATTAGTGACATTTTTACTTTATGCAATTTTAGTGTCATTTTGGGATTCGTCTTATTTTTATCAATAAAATGAGGCATTTAGCATTATAAGTTCTCCAAATTAACTTGTCGCTAGGCCTACCTCGGGCACAATGAGGCACCCAATTTAGGACACGATTTACATTCTTGCACTATGTGTTTAAATATTGTAATATTTTTCTCGGAATCCGTACTAACTTGTTACCTTTTTGTTTTTACTTTTATTTTTATTCCCCGCCCCAAAAGGTTAGTTCGTGCACTCTGGCATCATCATCCTACTCCACAAGATCTAAGGACCCTCCAACTCCTCCTCCTCCATGTCCTATCAAAAACAAGAGCAAAGCAAAAAATGGAAGATTTGAACAACGTCAGAAAAGAGAACTCGGTTGAAAGGGTAGAGGTTCCTCAGGGTATTCAGGTGTCCAAAGAAAGTTCCGCCCAACTCGAACAGAAGTTACTGAAATTTCAAGAAGAACTAGACGAAGTTTGGAACTTGGCAAGCTTGTCATTCTCCCTCACTACTCCAAACGTCAACTTTCCCAATGCCCAACACCCCATACCTCCACAGAACATCTCGAAGCCGCAGAAATAACCCGCTACTCATCAAAATTGCAACACGTCATAACAACACTCCACTCCTCATCCCTGAACCATCAAATGATCATCCCCACCACACTCACATCTATATGGAAACCCTACCACAATAAACTCAGCCCATTACAAACACGCCGGAGTCGGAGGACAAAGACTCTCTCATCAAGAACCTGGCTGCCGAGCTCAAGAAGCTGACTAGCCGAGTCTAGGGTATTGAAGGAAACAAAAGTATTGAAGGGTTGAATTATGAGGATCTTTGCATTCAGCCAGACGTCAAACTTCCCGAGGGATACAAACCTCCTAAGTTCGAGATGTTTGATGGCTCAGGGATCCTAGAGTCCATTTGAGGACATACTGTGATAAGTTGGTCGGCGTAGGAAGAGACAAAAAGATTCGCGTAAAGCTCTTCATGAGAAGTTTGAAAGGTGATGCACTATCTTGGTACATTAGCCAAGATCCCAAGAAGTGGACAAGTTGGGTAGGAATGGCGTCCGATTTCATGGACAGGTTCAGATTCAATACAGAAAATGCGCCAGACGTCTTCTACATCCAAAATTTGAAAAAGAAACCTACTAAGACATTCCGCGAGTATGCTACTCGATGGAGATCTGAGGCTGCTAAGGTCAGGCCGGCCTTAGAAGAAGAACAAATGAATAAATTTTTTGTCCGAGCTGAGGATCAACAATATTATGAGAGGTTAATGATGATAGAGGGTCAGAAATTCTCTAACATCATCAAGCTAGGAGAAAGGATTGAGGAAGGCATTAAAATAGTATGGTCACTAATTTTGAGGCATTACAGGCTACCAACAAATCCCTACAATCTGGTGGCACGTCCAAGAAAAAGGATGTGAGTGCTGTGATGGTTGCACAGAGAACCCAGTCCCCAGTAAAATACCAAGCCTACCCGGTACCTCCTCTCACATATCAACCTATCCCCAACTACCAAGCACCTCAGCCCTCTTAGCAAATTCCATCACCTGCTTACCAATCATCTCCATCCCCCACATATTAACCTATCTCACCAAGATATTCCCAACTTGCACCTGTATACCAAGCCTATAATGCTCACTACCAATCACCTCCCGCCCACCAAAACTTTTCCAGACCACGCCCTAACTTCGACCGTAGACCTCCCAAGCAATACACCGCCATCACCGAGCCAATCGACCAACCATATGAAAGACTCAAAGCAGCCAGTTATGTCACCCCAATCCCTGCCATAACTCTAGAAAATCCTTCCCAATGGGTCAATCCAAACAAAACCTGTGCATACCATTCCAGCATGAAAGGGCATACTATTGATGAGTGTCGATCTCTAAAAGACAAAATCCAAGACCTAATTGACAACAAAATCATCGTGGCCAGGGAACCTACTCCTAACGTTCGCAACAATCCCTTGCCTGATCATAAGGGTGGTAGTGTGCATATGACCGAAGTAGAAGATGATTGGGACCCCAAAGGGTCAATTGGATTGATTGCTGAAGGTGACAAGACCAAGAAACCAACAATCACACTAAATCCAATTATACTAAATCCAATTGTAGTCCAGATCCAGCCCTCTAGGGATGCTGAAGTAAACATGTTCGTGCCTCTCAGGTTTGAAACACTGTCATCCATAAAGACTGCAGAGCCAATTAAGGTGGAGTTTGGGTCTCCAAAAGCACCTGTACCATTCGAAGTTGCTGTTATGCCTCCCAAGATGAGAGTACCCATTCCTGTAGTAATGTCAGCCATAACGCCATTCTATACACAGGCCATTCCTTGGGATTACACCGCCGAGGCAAGAAGGAAGGGAAAAACTAGGCCTAGAGAAGCAATTACCGCGTAGGGTATGACCAGGACCAGCAAAATTTATACTTCGGAGCACTTAGTTGAATCAAGTAAGCAGGCCTCTGGACGGCCTATTGAAACTAGGCCTGATGATCTCTGGCAGAAGATATAGGCAAAAGAATATTCAGTTGTTGATCAATTAAATAAAATACCAGCGCAGATCTCCATTTTAGCTCTACTGTAGAGCTCCGAGACACATAAGAATACCCTGATGAAGATACTAAGTGAGGCGTACGTACCCAGCAATATAGCTGGAGGAGAGATGGAGAACATGGTCGGGTAGATATTGGAGTCATAAAATCACTTTCTACGAGGATGAGTTGCCCCTAAAGGTTTAAGCCACAACAAAGCATTGCACATGACTCTGCAATGCGAAGACTATTTCATCACTAGGACTTTGATTGATGGAGGGTCCATCCTCAGCATTTGTCCATTGGTGACCCTCAGAACATTGGGGAAGAGTCTACATGAAATCAAGGATGGGGCTATCAACGTCAAAGCTTTTGATGGCTCCCAAAGGTCCACTATTAGGGAGATCAGTTTATGTCTATAAATGGGACAAACTTGGTTCGATGTTGATTTTCAAGTAATAGACATCCCAGCATCCTACAACTTACTACTGGGACGAACTTGGATCCACGTCGCTGGAACTGTATCATCAACCCTGCACCAAGCAGTGAAGTTCAAGTGGAATCACCAAGAGGTGATTATTCATTGCGACGGGAGTAACCCCATATACAGTCGCCAAACCATCCCAGCAATTGAAGGAAGAAGGAAACTAGGAGGAGAAACCTACCACCAAATTGAGAGATTCAATACCGTGGACAAAGATAAGTGGTGGGATAACAAGATAAAAAGTATACTGAATTGAAGCGGGTATGAACCCGGCAAAGGGCTCGGCAAGAACCTCCAGGGAATCACCAAGCCTATCAAACTGAAGAAACATGGCACCACTTTCGAATTAGGGTATGGATATACTTGGGAAGAATTCCAGAACTGGTCGCCACCATGGCGCGACCCCTACTATCCCGTGGAGCACCCAATACTCTGCCTGGAGCAGACCTTTCATCCAGTAGACACCATATATGGGTCAGAGGAAGATGAAATATTGGCAGCAATGAAGAATCTATTCTTGGAAGACGACGATATGGACTGTCATATCATTATCGAGGAGGAATGGGAGGAAGGCCCTTCCATACAGGCTGTGAGCCGAGGAGCGCACCTCAATAATTGGTCCATCAGAACCACCAAGGCCCGAAAAGCTTCAAGGTAGCAAGGCTGAACAAAGCACTATGCATCATCTTTTACTTTTTCGCTAGTTGATTTCCCTTCAGTACTATCTTCAAATTTTGAAAAGAGCTCCAATGTTCAAAACAATTTTGGAATTTATCAAAGTATTTCAGTTTCTTATAAGTCTCGCTCTTATTATTTTTCTCTGTCATTTACTTTATCTTACACAGCATTACTATTACTTATCTCGATGAACCGACGAATATGACATGCGACGAGATAACGTAACAAACGGATATAGACTCAGAAGAGGATGGATACCGGAAGAGGTTGTTAAAGAGGTTGAGGACTTTGAGAATAGACCTAAGTCTAACCTGGATGAAACTGAGGTCGTCAACTTGGGGGATACAGAGAATGTCAAGGAAACGTGCATCAGTGTCCACCTGTCACCGTCAGAAAAGGAAGAGTACACTGAGTTCTTAAAAGAATATGAGGACATATTTGCCTGGTCATATGATGATATGAACGGTCTTAGTACATCTATTGCAGCTCACAAACTGCCAACAGATCCAACATGTCCGCCGGTAAAGCAAAAGCTCAGAAAGTTCAAGCCAGACATGAGTTTGAAAATCAAGGAGGAAGTTACTAAACAAGTCAAAGCCAAGGTCCTCAGGGTAATGGAATATCCAACATCGTTGGCCAACATTGTGCCAGTGCCAAAAAAGGCTGGGAAGGTCAGAGTCTGAGTCGACTATCGGGACCTCAACCAGGCCAGTCCAAAAGACGACCTCCCCCTACCGAACATACACATCCTGATTGACAACTGCGCCAAGCACAAGCTACAGTCATTCGTCAATTGTTTTGCTGGATACTACCAGATATGGATGGACGAGGAAGATGCGGAGAAAATAGCTTTCATTACGCCGTGGGGGATGTATTGTTATAAGATGATGCCGTTTGGATTAAAGAATGCTGGGGCCACCTACATGAGGGCCATGACTACTATCTTCCATAACATGATACACAAAAAGATTGAGGTGTATATAGATGATGTCATCATCAAATCCAAGAAAGCCACTGACCACATGGAAGATTTAAGGAAGTTATTCAACAGATTGAGAAGGTACAACTTAAAACTGAATCCCGCCAAATGTGCATTCGGGGTTCCTGCCGGAAAATTGCTTGGGTTTATCATAAGTCGACGGGGAATAGAACTGGATCCGTCAAAGGTTAAGGCCATTCAAGAATTGCCACCGCCAAAGAACAAGAAAGAGGTTATGAGTTTCTTGGGAAGACTCAACTACATCAGCCGGTTCATAGCCTAGTCCACTGTCATTTGTGAACCAATATTTAAAATGTTGAAGAAGGACGCCGCCACTAAGTGGACTGATGATTGTCAGAAAGCCTTTGATAAAATCAAGGAATACCTGTCAATGCCGCTAGTCCTGGTTCTGCCCGAACCGGGTAGACCGTTATTGCTCTACCTTGCAATATTGGATGGGGCATTCGGCTGTGTTTTGGGACAACACGATGAAACAGGGAGAAAAGAGAAAGCCATCTACTATCTCAACAAGAAATTCACCCCGTATGAGGCCCGGTATTCCCTTCTAGAACGCACCTATTGCGCTCTGACTTGGGTAGCTCAGAAGTTGAGGCATTATTTCTATGCATACACCACTTATATTATATCAAAGATGGATCCGCTAAAGTACATCTTTCAAAAGCCCATGCCCATGGGCAAGCTAGCCAAATGGCAAATCTTACCGAGTGAATTTGATATTGTCTACGTTACCCAGAAACGATCAAAGGGCAAGCACTAGCCGATCATCTTGCCGAAAATCCCGTGGGTGAAGAATACGAGCCTCTAAAGACATATTTTCCTAACGAGGAGGTCTCTTTCATAGGAGAAGACATTGCAGAATCCTATGATGGCTGGAGAATATTTTTCGACGGAGCAGCAAACTTTAAAGGAGTTGGCATAGGAGCAGTTCTAGTATCAGAAACAGGTCAGCATTACCCGGTGTCTGCCAAACTCAGGTTCCCGTGCACTAACAACATGGCCTAGTACGAAGCCTGCATCTTGGGGCTCAAGCTGGCCATTGACATAAACGTTCAGGAGTTACTAGTGATCGGGGATTCCGACTTGCTCATACATCAGGATCGAGAAGAGTGGGCAACCAAGAACTCCAAGATACTCCCATACTTGTATCATGTACAGGAGTTGAGGAATAGGTTTACAAAGACAGAATTCCGGCATGTCCCCAGAGTCCAGAATGAGTTCACCGATGCATTGGCCACTCTATCATCCATGATTCAGCATCCATACAAGAACTTCATTGATCCTATCCCGGTAAAAATCCAGGATCAACCCGCTTACTGTGCTCATGTCGAGGAAGAAGCAGATGGAAAACCATGGTTTCATGACATTAAGAAGTATCTGTCAACATGAGAGTATCCAGAACTTGCAAACACTACTCAAAAGCGCACACTGATCACTTCTTTCATAACGGAGGAATCCTGTACAGGAGGATTCCCGATTTGGGACTAATAAGATGTGTCAAAGCAAATGAGGCATCCAGGTTGTTGGAGGAAGTTCATGCAGGGACCTGTGGTTCGTATATGAATGGTTTTGTCTTAGCCAAGAAAATACTCCGGGTCAGTTATTTCTGGATGACTATGGAGACGGACTGCATCCAGTATGTTTGGAAATGCCATCGTTGCCAGATTCATGAAGACATAATAAAGGTGCCTCCTTATGAGCTCAATGCAACAAGCTCACCATGGTCGTTCGCCGCTTGGGGATGGATGTCATTGGACCTATCAAGCATGCCGATCAAACGGGCACAGGTTCATTCTAGTGGCAATTGATTATCTCACAAAATGGGTTGAGGCAGCATCATATGAGGTGGTAACTAAGATGGTTGTGGCAGACTTTGTCCGCGACCGTATCATTTGTTGGTTCGGCATCCCAGAGTCAATCATCACTAATAATGGTTCCAATCTCAATAGTGATCTGACGAAAGCAATGTGTGAAGCCTTCAAGATCAAGCACAAGAATTCTACAGCCCACATACCTCATATGAATGGAGTTGTAGAAGCGGCCAATAAGAACATCAAGAAGATATTAAGGAAAATAATAGAAAAACACAAACAGTGGCACGAAAAGCTATCCTTTGCTTTATTGGGATACCGTACCACAGTTCGCACATCAACTGGGGCAACTCCTTATATGTTGGTTTACGGTACCGAGGTAGTCATCCCAACCAAAATAGAGATTTCCTCCCTAAGGATTATGCAGGAAGCAGAACTTGAAGATGCAGAATGGGTAAAAAGTCGCTATGAGCAATTGGCCCTTATAGACGGGAAAAGACTGAATGCAGTTTGCCATGGTCAATTGTATCAGAACAAGATGTCCAGAGCCTTCAACAAAAGGGTCAGACCAAGACAATTCACGCCAGGACATCTAGTACTGAAGAAAAAATTTTCGCACCAAGATGAGGCCAAAGGAAAGTTCTTTCCTAAATGGCAAGGCCCGTACATGGTTCATCAAGTCCTAACAGGAGGAGCCCTCATACTCGCAGGGATGGATGGAGAAATTTGGCCAAAGCCAATTAATTCAGATACAGTCAAACGCTATTATGTCTAATCATTATAATTTCTGTATGATGTAATTTGAACTACGCCCGACCTGATTCCCGTTTAAGAGGGTATACGTAGGCAGCCCTATGGATTTGGTCACAATTTAATAAAATTTTCATTTTCCCCGATATTAGAAACTGGGACAGAATTTTGAGGAGGACCCTCAAAATTCCGAAGTTGACTTTCATCCATTCGTCACGCGTAGCCGTCAGAGGCACCAGCCCAGTAAACTGGGGCAGAATTGAGGAGGACCCTCAAAATTCCGGAGCAGAAGAGGTCGCAATATCTTGAACCGCGTCGCAGCCATCGGTTCATCTAAAAAAAATCATTTTAAATTATGTATTTACATCATATATTTACTAAATCTTGCATGGCTACTATCAAAATTGCTTTGTTTAGCAATGCTACCCCAATGAAAGCAAGAGCCAAGTAGGACAAGCGAGGTCCACGGGAGGACGAACTAACCTTCCCCCTTTATAAAACTCATGATTTTTCTTTAAATGCAGGCACCCCAAGACATAAAATCATCAGATATGATTACATACTCATATTTTTTCAGGAGCACAACTCTCAGAATCATCGCTTACTTACAAGTGCTATCCGTACATGACATCCCTAGCAGCCACAACATCGTAATCGACTATCAACTATCAGCTATCAGCTATCAGCTAAGAGATTTTACCATTATTTGCCTTTTACATTGCTTGCATTGCATAAGGCTACCTTTCCGCCTTCTGAGACTAAGCGTTGTCTCTATCTGCATTTTTCTTGCATTGCATAAGGCTACCTTTCTGCCTTCCGAGACTAAGCACTGTCTCCATCCTGCATTTCCTTGCATTGCATAAGGCTACTTTTCTGCCTTCCGAGACTAAGCACTGTCTCCATCCTGCATTTCCTTGCATTGCATAAGGCTACTTTTCTGCCTTCCGAGACTAAGCACTGTCTCCATCCTGCATTTCCTTGCATTGCATAAGGCTACTTTTCTGCCTTCCGAGACTAAGCATTGTCTCCATCTTGCATTTTCCTGCATTGCATAAGGCTACTTTTCTGCCTTCCGAGGTTAAGCCCTACCTTCATCCTGCATTTTCTTGCATTGCATAAGGCTATCTTTCTGCCTTCCGAGGTTAAGCTCTACCTCCATCCTGCATTTCCTTGTATTGCATAAGGCTACTTTTCTGCCTTCTGAGACTAAGCACTGTCTCCATGCTGCATTTCCTTGCATTGCATAAGGCTATTTTTCTGCCTTCCGAGACTAAGAATTGTCTCCATCCTGCATTTCCTTGCATTGCATAAGGCTACTTTTTTACCTTCCGAGGCTAAGCACTATCTCCATCCTGCATTTTCCTGCATTGCTTAAGGCTACTTTTCTGCCTTCTGAGACTAAGCACTGTCTCCATCCTGCATTTCCTTACATTGCATAAGGCTACTTTTCTGCCTTCTGAGACTAAGCACTATCTCTATCTTGCATTTCCTTGTATGGCATAAGGCTACTTTTCTGCCTTCCGAGACTAAGCACTGTCTCCATCCTGCATGGCTAAAATATCGCCACCTCTTATTTGCATCGGCTGAAATACCGCCAGCTTTATTTAAATCTTGTATGGCTGAAACATCGCCAATTTTGTTTAAATCCCTCATATCGGCTGAAAAATTACCAACTGCATTCAAATCTTACATCGGCTGAAAGATCGCCAGTTTGTATTTAAATCTCTATCAGCTGAAATACCTCCATTTATACTTATGCTTTACATCGGCTGAAAGAGCGCCAATTTATATTTAAATCCTTGTCGGCTGAAATATCACCGTTTATACTTATGCTTTACATCGGCTGAAAGAGCATCAGTTTATATTTAAATCCCTGTCGGCTGAAATATCGCCATCTATACTTATGCTTTACATCGGCTGAAATATTGTCATTTATACTTATGCTTTACATCAGCGGAAAGATCGCCAGTTTATATTTAAATCTCTGTCAGCTGAAATATCGCCATTTATATTTATGCTTTACATCGGCTGAAATATCGCCATTTATACTTATGCTTTACATCGGCTGAAAGAGCGCAAGTTTATATTTAAATCCCTGTCAGCTGAAATATCGCCATCTATACTTATGCTTTACATCGGCTGAAATACCGCCAAATCCTGCATTTCATCGACTGAAATACCGCCAAATCCTGCATTTCATGGGCTAAAATACCGCCAAACTATCCAAGGGTGTCCTTGTTCGGAGGCACCATTTTCATAGCCCGAGAACGCCATGCCATGGCCCGAGGAGCCCACTTTATATTCCGCACATCATTATTCAAAGACATCATGGTTCGGAGGCACCATTGTCATATCCCGAGAACGTCATTTCATAGCATGCGAATCCTTTATAATGCTCTTCATGGCCCAGGACGTCATGGTCTGAGGACGTCATCCTAACAATCCAAAGACAGCATTCATGGACCAACGGGAACTTATATCACGTTTAAATTCTGCACGATATGCTTGTATTACTTATTTGCAGGTACACTAGCTGGCAATGGCCATTACAGCAGGAGCAATCTCGCTCCGGTTCCCGCAGCCCAGCAGTCCCTGACCATCATTCCCAACCTAAATATTGCGATCGTCCTTTTCAAACCTCCATCGGCATATTTCGCCAATGTATCCTGAACTACATATGACCTGATTCCCATAAGACCAGGGATATGTAGGCAGCTCAGGAACCAGAGCTCAGTCAAAACCTTTGTAAGTCGTTTCTCTCGGTCAAAATTGGTTATCATATCTTTACCCGACAACTCTTTCATCCTTCCCGGGTAAAGAGGGGCAGCTGTTGATACCCAATTTTTTCCTATCTATTTTTATACTCAAATATTCTCAAAATAGCATGTAATGCATATATAAGCATGCCCAAGAATTGTTGACATTTTTCTAATTTTTTAAAGCTTTTAAAAATCATTTTATTATTTATTTTAACAGTACAAAATCCAATAATTATACCCAAAACCATCATCTTGGTGAGTAATTTATTTATATTTATATCACAATATAATTAAGGTAATTTTGCATATTTTTTTTAAATCTATTTGATATTTTAAGCTAAAATTGCATGAAATTGCAATTATAGCCTATATTGCGATTAATAGCATCTTACAATTATAAAATTACTTCCAGTATTTTTAGATTAATATTTATATATTATTAATCAATTCAATGCTTTTAATTTATTTTAAAAATTATTTTAACTATTTTAATTAATTTAAAAGGGAAAAATTGGCTATTTAACATATAGCCCATTTGCATTTCAATTATTGCCAAATCAAACCCCTAACTGACCCAACTCCAGGCCCAATTTCGAACCAGTCCGACCCAACCCCTAACCCGTTTAAATCACCCGACCCAAGCCCCCTTGATCTGAACCGTTGATCTTTGAGATCAACGGCCCCAATTCGCCCTTCCTTAATTAAACCTAATGACTAACCCTAATTCCCTCATTTCATTTCAGTAGCCGCCCCTGAATACCTTCCCTTCTCTCAAACTCTCTCGAGTGTTCTTGAAACCCTAATCACCTTCCCCCCGTTTTCGACCTCTAACTCACCGAAATCCATGGCCTCTCAGACCATGGATGACCTATGCTCATCTCCTATCGCTCCTGTCTGCCTAGTACTCGAAGGTTTGAGGCTAGACCTCAAAGGTCTCCACCCAAACCTCCGCTGACTTGAGGTTTCCGGCCATCTCCGGCCTGGCTCCGGCACATCTTAGCCTCCTAAGCCTATTTCCAGTCTTATCCGACTTAGATCGGACATTTTCGAAGCCTTTCTCATTCTAGGATTCATCTGAAACCCTAAATATCGAGGTTCTTCTCCACTTATCTCCAGATATGTGTGTATTCATGCTTTATCTTGAGTTGTTAAGAGGTTTCTCCAATTTTTCTTTTAAAAAAATCTTACTTTCAAAGTCGCCTCTTTTCTGGTTTAGGGTTTTCTGAAAAATGCTTCAGTGTTTTCTGACTTTTCTTCTTCCTTTCTTGTGTATGTTTTATATTCTTATGTATTTTTATATACATGTTCTTCTACCATGTTTTCTGTATTTTTGTTCTTCTTTCTACTATGTTTTCACATGCGATGTCTCACATGCTATGTTCTACTACTCTCCTTCCACTATGACTTGATATGATTCGTCTACTGCATTTTCCAACCACGTTCATTAAGTGTTCTTACTATGCCTGCTTAAGCGTATTTTCCTCTACTGTCTCTTATACTCTCATTGAGTTTCAAATTAATTCCCTTACTCTATTTACATTAAACTTTCTACTGTATCTGCTTGTTTCTCTTCTTTGCATTTGGTTCAAGTTGAAAACCCTAGGATTTGGGGTTTTTGGCGAGTGTGGTCCTGTGTGTTTGGAATAGGGTTCAATTTGAGCCCTGGACCCTCTCAAACTCACTTTGGGTCCATGTAATAAGTTTGAATCCTTTTGTGTATGAATTCTTCTGATTAAGCATAACAATCCTTTTATATGCGTGTTGAAATTTTTTTTTTCGAAAGTTTTTACAACTTGTGTTCGAATCAGAATCCTTTTTTTTGGGAGGTTAATTGATTGCTACTGCTCTTCTTAAGTAAAGCCTCCCTTTACCTTTTTCTGACTTGGTTCTTTCATACAAAATTTTCAACTCTTGATTGCTTGGCTGTCAATTGATTTCCTTTTCTTAATTTGCATGACCGTGTACTGTCAAAACCCTTTCCTCAAATAACTATTATGTATTTACCCTTGTTGCACTACTTTGAAAAGTGTTTAATTAACTCCTTTCCTTATTTACCTTGTCCGTTTGAAATCAGAATCCCTTAATTAAAGGGAAACCTTGTGTGATTGATTTTCAAACTATTTTCTTACCTATTTTTGCTTCTTTTCTGCACTATAAATACATGACACATTTTTAATCACACACACACGATTAAGCACACAAAAAATCACAACTTCTCTTCTAAACTTGTACCCTTGCTTCTAGACTACACTTTGGCTTTCATAAGGCTACTGTTTCTCCTTACTTGCTTCTTTGAACTGGTATGTCCTAAAATTAATTTAAGTATCATTCTAATGTGTTTTTTCATAGTCTTTGTATCCCTATATGCTTTCAACTCTCTGCAAAGTTAATTTTGAAGTACCTACATGATTTTGCCTGCTCTTTCTTTGTTTCTTCTTGCTAGTATGAACAGTTGCTCCCATATCCCATCCCATATGTGTGCTGAGTTAAGGTATGGCCTGACAGTATCCCAATTGTTGTCCAAGGCTGATCCTGACCTTCAACACGGTCTTAACTCTCCAATTCTAAGGCTGACAGGCTGGTCATGGGTGTGCCAGCAGCCCAATTGCTAGGCATGACCACCAGCCTGCCCTGGCTTCCCCCTAATTCCCTTTCATTGCACTTACACTTACTCCTAGTCTCTAAGTCCTGCCCCCCTCTTATGAGCCTTGCCTTGGGGACCTTGAGTTCCCTCTGAACTTAGACATTTGAGGGCTGGCCCTTCCACACTGCACTATAATCTGATTCTGCAATGATATTTAGGGTGTAAGCATTGCCTGGAACTCTTGAAGATCCTTGGAACTTTGACACATCCCAAATAAGAGAAAAGCTTTGAAAATCCGATCCTGGAAGTTGGTTTATCTCATATTATTAGACATTGAGCCTGGATTAGGCTGATTAGATGTAGATGTAATTACTGATGTAATTTTATTTCTTCTGATTCATTTGGTCTAAACTTTGTAATAACTACTGGGGTATAGTGAAAGGGGGATGGGATTGAATCATGCCAAAGGGGTNCATAGGATTATTACTTTCAAATTCTACACTTTCACGTAGATACCATGTCTATAGGATATTTACTTTTTCAAGTTCTGCATTTTCACATAGAAATCATGTTCATAGGATTATTACTTTCAAATTCTGCATTTTCACATAGAAATCATGTTCATAGGATTATTACTTTCAAATTTTGCACTCTCACGTAGATACCATGTCTATAGGATATTTACTCTTTCAAATTCTGCATTTTTCACGTAGAAATCATGTTCATAGGGATTATTACTTCAAAATTCTGCATTTTCACGTAGATACCATGTTTATAGGTTATCACTTTCAAATTCTGCATTTTTCACATAGATACCATGCTCATAGGTTTTTCTGCACTTCGTAATAATACCATGTCAATAAATCAAAGATGAAACTCTGCATATTAATAGATATCATGCATATAGGTCCCGTTTAACACATAGGCAAATAGTTAAGTAATTAATTAACTGTCAGTTTTCGACAACTATATCGAAGCAGGACTAATTTGGACTCCCTATCTGGAAAATATGTGGTAAATCAACTTTTTCTATGTTAATTTTAATCAAGGACCTAACCAGTATGTGTAAGACATGCCAAACAATTTGTTTCTTTAAGTGAGGAGGCATATTTGAGCCTTTAATTGCTATTAGTTCCCTCACTAACTGCTTTATGTGTTTTGGTTGTCGCCCTAGAATTTTATCCTTTTAAAACCCTTGAATAACCAAGCTCCCTCCCTTTTAGGATTAGTAGTCCTAAATGCCTCTGGGACTAATAGGTGGGACGGGTAATAGCATGCAGTAGGCAACGATACCATTCCGCGCTTAATACCTTAACGGGATGGGAAGGGTAGACATGGAGATGATGATCACACGATAACACCCTGCGTGCGATTGGCCACCGGTGTTGTGTGGATGATCTGTGTGTTTTATAAACCTAGGACCCCTTTCCTTTATGTAACTTCGTTAATATCAATAAATTTCTGTCTTTGTTTCAGCTATCCAAAACTCCTCTTCAATTTTACCGCATTATTCCTTTTCTTCTAAATTTTTTTTGTTTATTCATTATTGATTAATTTTATGCACTTAGACCCTCTCTCAAACGAATTGTGAAACCATCTAGACCTTAATTTCAACATGCTTGTTACGTACCTATTTGCAACCCTTATGTGTGAAATTATTTATATACTTATTTGCATTAAAGTCACAACATAGCATGGCCGAGAACCACACTAGTGGATCTTGAGGGTGCATAACACCTTCCCCTCGAGATAATTTCTAGCCCTTACCCGAACTCTGGTTTTCAAATTTAAAACTCTTAGTGTCCTAATGCACTTAATCATTAGGTGGCGACTCTTCAATTCCAAAAACTTAATTCCCAAACGGGAATAGAGTTATCTTCCCAAATATCGTAAACCCGATTTTGCGAGAAAAAGGGGGCGTCGACAGTATGCATGTGATGAATGTTTTGATGATAAAGTGTGCCGAACAAGTCGCGAGATTGGCTCTCTCACACAAGCAATCGCCTCTTGCGTTAAGAATCGTAAAGAGATAAGACCTTATAGAACCTTGGATAATTCAGGGTTATATTTAGTTGAAGAGGTCGTTCTTGACAATTTACGAATTTCATTATTCGATTATGACTTTTTTTGTAAACCAGATGCGAGTTTCTCAGAGAGGATGGTTTGAGGATTATTGAAGTGAGAAACTTGGGTTAGACACCTGGAGGTGTCTAGACCAAGATTTTTACGGTGTTGAATGATTAAAAGAATAGGACACACACGCCAATATAAGGTGAGAACACCGTAACATATATTTCATACCACGTGTGCTATCGACCATGGGATAATGGAAGGATGAATCCCTGCTTCTTCATTATGTGAGATCCCAAAGAAGTTAAATCAACTTTTATAAGAATACCCTTTGACCTTTTACTGTCTCTTGAAGTGCCAATCAGTGTTGCTACTTTAGCATGTCACTAATAGCCATGAGTGATTCGGCAATGTAGTGCATGTCTAGGAAAGCAGTTGATTTGGAATGGAAAGATTCGAGTAGAAAGGGAAGATGACTAAAATTTAGTAATTTTAACCTGTATTCATAGGTCTACCATTACACTTACCATGCGGGTATTGGGTGTAATTATGGATACAAAGTTAAACATGAACTCGAGTTCACCTTTTTCGAGGATGAGGGATTAAATAACTAGCTACTGGAGTAGCAGGTGATATGTGGGGTATTGCGAGTAACAAGATCCTCATGTTAGTAGTAAATCCCTTCCGCATGTGATCAGATTTGTACATAGAGCTGTTAAACATCCTTAAAGGGATTAAGAATATTATGGCTCTTCGCAGGTCGCACGAACTATTTGCCGGTATGAATTATGTGTGTTGCTTTCACGGTAGTTACTAGTTTGGATCTAGTCCACCTGTGCGAAGTGGGAGATGTTGGATATAAGGTTTGGGTCGTGGGTTGCCCATGTGGACTGACCCGACCCGTTTTAAAAAGAAATAAAAAAGGGAGATAAAACCTAAGGAGGTTATACGTAGGTTCCAACTCCTAAAAACTACCGCACGTTTTTTTTTTAGAAACGTGAGAACGTGGGGTAGTAGTTAACATCGTAAGTTCTCCCCATCTCTTCTTCTTTATATACTTCTCTTCAATAGAGAGATTGAGGTGCGCAGAAAATTGCAAAAGGAAGAATACAGTAACTTAGGCATTTAGTTCGTGAATAAGAATTTCGTTTCCAGGAGAGACGAAATTGGATTTGGGGAAATTCTCTTTTGGTAGTGAGTTCAACGATTTCCGCTGCATCAACAAGGTACACAATCCGTTATTCTCCCCCTCGGTTTAATCTAACAGTTGGTATAGTCACATTATGCTTATCCTAATACGGATGTTTTTAACATTTATCCTTTGAACCATGTCGTTTAGGCTGTAAGACTTGTGACTGTATTTAATTAGAGCCTCAAATTTCAATTCTAGCACATGTGACAGTACTATATAAGCCATAGAGAAAGAGTCCGGAAATTAAAGCCTACATTTCAGCATAATTGTAAGGAAAAAGATCGCGTTGTGCGTCTTTTAAAAGGTATTGCTAGGAAGGAACAATTTCAAAACATATTTTAAGCAAATTTCAAATTAAAGTTTGGTCGTAATCTATGGGGTCTCAATTAATTTTATCATACATGAAACCTTAGTTTTTTAATGAGTTTCCACTTAATTTCTTTTAAGCATAGTGATGAATATATAAGTGTAAAAATGGCGTGTAGTAGCCACTAATTAAGGGAGTCTTTAATTTTTATTCACTAATTATAATACTCAGCAAAATTAGCCACTACTAATAGGAAAAAGACAGTTTTACCCTTTCTTCTATTCTTATATTCCCAAACCCTAGTTTTATTTATACAGAAGAGGGAAAATTTGAGAGTGAATATTTCAGGGCTTTCGTGTGTTCTCAGCATCTGTATCATCCTCGTATGCAAACGAGCTGCAGTTAATCTTTCTCTTTCTTCATCTTCATCGTTAATCTTCTCTGAATCGAACGATTGACTGGTAATTTTTTTTTCTTTTATGCATTTTTTGTTTTTGTATATGTGTAATCGCGATCAATGTTGTGTCAAGTATGTGTGAAATTTCAAAAATAATCATTATAAGTTGTTTCAGTGTCGGTGTTGAAATGTGAAATGTGTTTTCCGTTATCGCGTATTTTTGTGATGCTATTTTTCATAACTTTTGGGTATTGAAATGTGAAATGTGTTTGATTATGTAAGGAGATTTCATAAAAATAGTCGTAGGAATTCATAAGCTAACTGTGTTTATTAATTTTTAGTTAACTGTGTTCATAAACGATAAGGACCAAACGACATTAACTTTTGAACTTGGAACTCAAAGTTAAGGACTGAGTGTCCTTAACTTTTTAACTTGAAACTTGAAGTTAAGGACCAAGTGTCCTTAACTTTGGAACTTGAAAAGTTGAAGTTAAGGATCAAGTGTCCTTAACTTTTGAGCTTGAAAGTATAAGTTAAGGACTGCCTATTCTTACCTCTTTAACTTGTAATTCTAAGTTAAGGACCAAGTGTTCTTAACTTTTGAACTTGTAAGTCAAAGTTTAGGACTAAGTGTCCATAACTTTTGAACTTGGAATTCAAAGTTAAGGACCATGTGTCCAGTAGTTTTGAACTTGAAACTTGAAGTTCAGGACCAAGTGTCCTTAACTTTTCAACATGAAACTATAAGTTAAAGACTTCTTATCCTTAACTTTTTAACTTGAAACTTGAAGTTAAGGACCAAGTGTCCTTAACTTTTGAACTCCAAATTTGAAGTTCAGGACCTATTGTCCTTAACTTTTTAACCTGAAACTTTAAGTTAAGGATTGCTTGTCCTTAACTTTTTTACTTGAAACTTGAAGTTAAGGACCAAGTCCCTCCAATTAAATGTAAGTCCTAATCTTTATTTTCTTTTTCCTTCTTTGTAGTGTGATAATGGAAGGAGATCATGTGTTTGAGTGTGATGTTTGGCATAATTTCCTGGTCTATTGGAAAGGAGATTTACAATACAGGGAAACAATCAAAAGTTTTTTGTCAAACAGGCAGTGGAAGAAGTTGAGGGATGGTATTTTCGGAAACTTTTTCTGATTAAAAGTATGAAGTTCTGTGGTAAACTTATTCACTATATTGCTTTCAGAAATTGTAAATAATGATCCTGATTCGATAACATTCAAGGTTTTTAACTGTGAAATTAAGTTTACACGTAACGCATTTCATATAATTACTGGTTTGAAGTGTTATTCCTCATCGGCAGTCAAAGGTTTACATGAAAAAGAGAATAGGCTTTCAAAAGTCTATTTCCCCGAAAAGGATAGAGTTGAGTTGGGTGATTTGTTTAATTTTATTAGTAGTCACCCACATGGTACAGCTGCAGCAGTTGTAGGCAGTGATGATGATGCTGTGAAGTTGGCAAAAATTTATTTTGTTGAATTTGTTTTGATGGGCAAGCAAAAGAATAGGAATGTGTCCGAATAGATAATGAAAATTGTAGACGATGATGAACTCTGCTCTTTTTTCAACTGGGGCTCTCTTTCTTATTAAACTTTATTAAAATCATTGAAGAGTTGTTTGAAGCCTAATGAGAATGAGAAAGACAAAGATAAAGACAATGATAGCTACATTATACTTGTCTTTCCTTTTGCCTTTTGTGTTTGGATTATGGAAGTAATTCCTAATTTTCAGGAAAAACAATTTGTGAACTTCCAAGAATCTGGTTATCCTCGGATGTTGTGTTATTCAGAAATGAAATCTCCACAGTATTATTCTCTGTGTGAAAAATACTTCCATAATGAAAATGTAAGTTAATCTAATTACTAGCTATTTTTTTTTGTTTATTTGTTTTAGTTCTGAAAACTTATATTTATTTTTTGTTATATTATAGTTGTATAAGTTGGTCGAGGTATCACCATTTATTCATGTTCAAGAAGATACAGAGCCTATTAGTGTGGAAGAGCCAATTTCTCAAGATCAAAGTTCAATGCCTTCTTCCACACAATTTGATGAAGCCATGCTTAAGGAAATCGTTAAAGTAGGTTTTCTGCCTTTGAATAGCATTAATTTTTTATTTGATTATTTTTTGCTTACGAGACTTTTGTTTTTATGTTTTTTGATTCAGAGATTATCATAGAGTTTTAAGAAGGAACTGGAAGCTGAAGTTACTAGAATAAATCAGAAAATAGCCGCATCAGACAAAAAGATTGAGAATGAAATCATGGTAATATCATTAATTTCAGTTAGTCTAAGTTCAGGACTTTGTGTCCTTAACTTTTGAACTAAAAACTATAAGCTAAGGACTGCCTGTCCTTAACTTTTGAACTTAATAGTTGAAGTTTAGGACCAAGTGTCCTTATCTTTTGAACTTAAAACTATAAGTTAAGGACTGTCTATCCTTAACTTTTGAACTTAAAACTTGAAGTTTAAGACCAAGTGTCCTTAATGTCACGACCCTAGTTCACCGATCGTGAACATGTCATGATGGCACCTAGGTCCCCCGACCAGATAAGCCAAATATTTCGAAAAATATAATAAGTGCGGAAAAACAAAGTAAACCAAATTAAATAACTAGAAGAAAAACTGTACTGGATGCCACTCGGCATGTACAACTTAATAACACAAGTCTAGCACTATTCCCAAAGACCCGAAAACTCACGGGCAACACAGGCTATAGAAATGTATAGTAAAGGCTCCCAACACCAGAATGTCTAACAACCAGAAGAACGAAAACTAAATACTAAAGGTAGAGTAAGAGGGAGACTCGTTGGTCTGCGGACGCAGTAGAACTACCTTGAAGTCCCCGTGGTCCTCCTGCCTCACTGATAGTGCGCCTGAGTAGAGGTACCTGTATGATCTGCACATGAAAAACATGCACAGGAAGGGCATGAGTACACCACAGCGGTACTCAGTAAGTGCCAAGCCTAACCTCGGTTGGGTAGTGATGAGGAAAGGTCAGGGCCCTACTGAGGCAAAAATATAACAGTAGCAATAATTAACAGTATGGAAATCTGACAAAAATAATAATGCCGTATTGTAATAAGGCATATCAATGAAGTAATAATAACTACAAGGGTAGAGCGGAAACACAGAGTAAACACAGCTTAATATCAAGTACCAATGAGGGACTCCCAGGATACCGTCCTGTAGCCCTTTCCTCAACTGTCCAATGGATCTCCCGGGGTACCGTCCCGTAGTCCAACTCTCGTACCAATACCAAAGGATCTCCCGGGATGTCGTCCCGTAGTCCAGTCATCAATGTGCAGGGGGATCTCCCAGGATACCATCCCGTAGTCCCAAAATAAAAGTGCAGGGGGATCTCCCGGGATGCCGTCCCGTAGTCCCAAAATAAAAGTGCAGGGGGATCTCCCGGGATGCCGTCCCGTAGTCCCAAAATAAAAGTGCAGGGGGATCTCCCGGGAATCGAACCTGTAGTCTCAAACTAAACAAACAAGGGGGCAGCTACCAGAATCCCACATCCGTAGTCCCAATTTAAATACACAATCACAGCCAGAAACAAACCAAGGAAATAAGGTACGAAAGACAGAACAGCAAATAGAACTCGCCTAGCATGCTTCACGTAGTACGGTGTAAACAACTTAAGCAATTAGGCAGTTAAGTCAGCTAACCATGCTTTCCTAATCTAACACAAGTATAAATTTTCAGGTAGGATAAAACAGGTAAGAAAGAAAGCTAAATATCAAAAACTTCAGTGAATTCGGATTTTTCATCAATCGGCTCAAGTACGCGCTTGTCACCTCACGTACAAGGCACTCCAAATATCAAGAAAACAAATCCTAAGGGGAAAGGTCCCCCACACAAGGTTAGACAAGCCACTTACCTCGAACCGGCTCAATATCACTAGAAACCACGCCTTTGCCATGAGTATCCGACTCCAAATGGCCCAAATCTATTCAATTCAATTACACATCGTGAATAATATTGCAAACAACTGACTCCACTATAAAAATTAAAGCTAGGGTGCAAAAATAGGTAAAATAACCAAAATGCCCCTCCATCCAACATCTCGGAATCGAATAATTTTCACATTTTCAGAACCCTCGTGCTCTCACGAGTCTAACCATATAAAAATCTCCCAAATCGGAGGTCAAATGCCCCCTCAAATCCAATAGTTTGGTCTATGAAGTTTTAACCCAAATTAACCAATTTTTGATCCTAAATTCGAATTCCAATGATGTATTTAGTTATATAATGATGATATATAAATAAAAGGGATCAAAGAAATGTTACAAAATGATTTTCTCTTCAAAACCCACTCAAAATCGCCTTCTCCCGTGCTCTCAATCGATTTTCAAACTTATGAAATTAAACCCTCGAAGTTGATATTTCTGAACAGTCATTTCCACTTCTGCGGACAAGGGACCGCTTCTGTGGTTTTCATTAAAAGGGCTGGGCTCGCACCTGCGATAGCTGGGCCGCTTCTGTGGCTCCGCTTCTGCGGTTCCCAAACCACATAAGCGAAAATACCAGATGACATTCTGTTGCTCACATTCAAGATTGCTTTAGACATTTCTCTCAAGTGTCTGGTCTACAGGAAAATCTACAAAAGAGCTCAATCTATTTTGGAGGAGTACAGTAGAGTACTAGGATGGGAATTATCCACAAGTTGGGCTATACACTAGGAGACCTACCTTTTAAATACCTTGGTATCACTCTTGCTACCAAGAAGTTATCCTTGATCCAATGGCAACCCTTGATAGAAAAGATAGTTACAAGGATCTCCTCATGGACTGCCAAAAAACTATCTTATGCTGGAAGAGTGTAATTAGTGCAGACTGTCCTATTTGGGATTCAATCCTAGTGGTCACAATTATTCAATTTGCCAATGAAAGTTATAAAGGTGATAGAGGCATACTGCAGGAGCAACATATGGTATGGGATCAATACCATTACAAAGAAATCCTTGGTGGCTTGGGATAGGATGTGTGCACCTAAATCAAGAGGGGGCTATGGCTTGATTAATCTGCAAGTGTGGAACAAGACAACTGTTGCAAAGTTATGTTGGGATGTAGCAAATAAAAGTGACAGATTATGGATAAGATGGATTCATGCATACTACATCAAAGATAAGAAGATGGAAGATATAGCAATCCCACAACAGGCAAGCTGGATGGTGAGACAAATTTTAAATGTCAGAACAGTTCTTCAACAAGTTCAACACAGGCAGCAGAGCAAAAAGAGTATGATCAGTCAGTTTTACTATCAGTTGCTGGGAGATGGTCCAAGAGTTGCATGGAAGCCTATAATGTTCAAGAACAAGGCTAGACCAAAAGCCATTTTCACAATGTGGCTACAGGTGCAAGGTAAACTACTAACTACAGATAGATTGATCAAATGGGGGGTTAATGTGGATCCAAATTGTACTCTATGTCAGATGACTGATGAAACCAGAGATCACTTGTTTGTTAATTGCTCATTCATTAAAGCAGGATGGTCCAAGGTGCTACAATGGATGCAAAGACAAGAAGCTATTGGAGATACCTGGGTACAACATCAAAACTGGATAACACAAAGAGCTAAAGGCAGATCGTGTGTAGCACAACTCTACAGAATGGTCTATGCAGAGGTAACACATGGAGTTTGGATTGAAAGAAACATGAGAATATTTCAACAAAGGAGCAGAAGTGTCGATAGTTTAGCTAGAGAAATAGCCTACATATGTAATGTACGAGCTACAAAAGAAATTAGTAGTCTAGTTCAACATTTCATATTCCATTAGACATAGTATGTAGGAGTTTTATCGTGTCTTGTTTGAATTTGATAGATATAACTGCTGAGTATAAAGCAGGCTATGCATTGTAAAGATTATTGGTGATTAATAAAATGTTAATTACCTAAAAAAGAAACTATAGTTCTTCTCTTCTTTTTATTTTTATTTTTTATAGCTATTTGTTTTGCCTTTTATTTTAAAATAATTTAAAAAATCCAACTTGAAACTACTCCCACCCAATTTGAATGGGTAGTTATATTTTTATATATTCATTTTTCATTTTTTTATATTTAATTATCAGACATCTATATTTATTAATCCAAAATAAAGTAATATATATATATATATATATATATATATATATATATATATATAT